>KV017462.1:20827-51083 GCA_001598015.1 Dorcoceras hygrometricum
CTATTTCATTTCTTTCACCCACATCATCCCAAAGGATTGGTGATCGACATTTCCTGCCATACAAAGCTTCGTATGGTGCCATGTCTATCGATGCTTGATAACTGTTGTTGTAGGTGAATTCAATCAAAGGTAATTTAGATTCCCAGCTTTCTGAAAAATCCAGAACACTAGCCCTCAACAAATCTTCCAGTATTTGAATTACTCTTTCTGATTGCCCATCGGTTTGAGGATGGAACGCTGTGCTGAAAGTTAAATTCGTGCCTAAGGCTTGGTGTAAACTTTTCCAGAATCTCGAAGTGAATCTGGGATCTCTATCTGATACAATAGAACTTGGAATCTCGTGAAGTCTGACAATTTCTTTAATATACAGCTCTGCATACTTATTCAAACCATCGGTTGTCTTTACAGGAAGGAAATGAGCAGACTTAGTCAATCTGTCAACTATTACCCAAATTTCATTACAACCTGAAATTGTCCTGGGTAATCCTACCACGAAATCCATTGCTATGTTATCCCATTTCCAAACAGGTATAGGAAGTGGCTTTAGCATTCCCGCTGGTCTTTGGTGTTCTGCTTTAACTTGATGGCAGGTTAAACATTCCGCAACAAATCTACAAATGTCACGTTTCATTCCTGGCCACCAAAACAGAGCTTGCAAATCCTTGAACATTTTCGTTCCTCCTGGATGTATGGAATACAGCGAATTATGGGCTTCATTCATAATTTCCATGCGCAAACCATCTGTATGCGGTACCCACAATCTACCTTGGTATTTAACAATACCTTCCTCCACTGTATACAAATTTGATCCTCTGTTTCATCCTGCTGCTTCCATTTCTGGAGTTGATCATCCTTAGATTGCCCTTCTTTGATCCTATCTTTAAGCGTTGATTGGATCGTGAGAACTGATAACTTAGCAGCACTTTCCTTTCGAATTATCTCAAGTTCAAATCGATTAATCTCTAATGCCAGTGGACTCTGAACTGAGATTTGCGCTAACCCCACGCCTCTTCTACTTAATGCATCTGCTACTATGTTAGCTTTTCCCGGATGATAGCTAATTACGCAATCGTAATCTTTAACCAATTCAAGCCATCTTCTCTGTCACATGTTTAATTCCTTCTGAGTAAAGAAATACTTGAGGCTTTTATGGTCTGTAAAAATTTCGCACTTCTCGCCGTAAAGATAGTGTCTCCAAATCTTCAAAGCAAAAACTACTGCAGCTAACTCCAGGTCATGCGTAGGATAATTATTTTCATGAATCTTCAACTGTCTAGAAGCGTAAGCAATTACTTTTCTTTCTTGCATTAGAACAGCTCCCAACCATGTCTTCGATGCATCAGTGTAAATCACAAAATTCCCTTTCTCTGTTGGTAACATTAAAACAGGGGCTTCAACTAATGCATATTTCAACTTCTCAAAACTGGATTGGCATTTGGGAGTCCAATCATACTTCACATTCTTCTTGGTTAAGGCCGTTAATGGAACAGCAATCTTCGAAAATCCTTCTATGAATCTTCTATAATATCCTGCAAGTCCTAGGAAACTTCGAATTTCCGTGACATTCTTAGGTACAGACCAGTCTCGAACAGATTCTACCTTTGAAGGATCTACTTCTATTCCATTCTTTGAAATAATATGACCCAGCAGCAAGGAATACGTCACGCCTACGTCATCATATCTATCAACAGCTCTCGCGACTAGTTCTCAAACCATCTGCTGATCGTTTCACACAAGCGCAACTGCTGAATTCAATAGTCAATACTCCAAAATGTTGACTAACACGTGTCGCTTCCTCGCTCAATCTCACGCAACATGCAATATATACCAGCAGCAACTTCAAACTCGACGCTAAACCAGCAGCTCCCATTGCGTCACGCTGACGATATCGCTGCTGATTCAAAATTCACCAGCACGAGCTACAGTAACTTTGACCAGCGTTGACTTCACCAGAAATCGATACTTCTCATTTCTTAAACTAGCGCTGCGGCTGAGGAACCAGCAGGAACCTTATAACATTCGCGTAAACCTCCAACCACACGTGATTAATCCCAAATAAATTCAATTAATCACTAATCTAACTTCTCAATCCTCACACTAGGCCTTGGCTTGCTCGGAGCCGCATTGCTCGATCCAGATTTTGCGCCTTGGTTCTCCGACAATCTGCAATTCGGTGACCCAACTTTCCACACTTGAAGCATGCACCGCTCTGCTTGCGAGTCTCCAGGATGACGTTGGCCGCAGGTGGAGCAAATGGGCAATGCCGGGTTACTCTGTGTAGGAGCTGAGCCACGGTTGTTGAAGTTCGGCCGCTTGTTCCTAGGCCCACCTTGCGAAGTCTGAGTATTGAGGGGGCGCTTGTTTTTGTTGTCCGCTTCCCACCTCTGTATGTCAGTCTCCACGCGGATTGCAGCTCCCATCAAGTCTTCAAGACTCGTGGCTTGGTAAACTGCAAGGGCTGACTGAATACGGCTGTTTAGACCTCTCTTGTATCGGTGTAGCTTTAGAGTGTTATCCGCCATAATCGTTGGGACGTAGGTGCCCAACGAATTGAATTTGGAGGTGTACTCTACAACCGACATGTCTGCGGTCTGAGTGAAGGTCTCAAACTCGCTGAGCCTCTGCATCCGTACTTCCATCGGAAAGTACTGTTTCAAGAATGCTTCTCGAAACCTCTGCCACATCATCGCTTGTCCATTGGTAGTCATGGTGGGCTCAACAGCTTCCCACCATTTCCCAGCTTTACTGTCGAGGAGTGGTGTTACCACATCCACTTTTACTGCGTCTGGGACTTCCAGGAGTCGAAGCTGTGTCTCGATGTTCTTCATCCAGGTTTGAGAAACTTCGGGGTCGTGGCTTCCATCAAAGGTGGGGGCTTTGTTTTTACGGAGGGACTCGTAATAGAACTTCGTCCCATGGGTTGGAGGGGGAGGAGGTGGAGCTTGGTTGTGGTTGGGACCAACCAACCCTTGGAGCGTTGTGGCAACCATTGTAACTATTGCCATTAGGTCTTCTCTGCTAAGACCTATTCCGTTGTGTGAGGGCCCTTCGCCTCCATTGTTCCTGTCGCTTCTACGATCGCCTGCCATATTCTGTCATAGGGAGTCCTTACTAAGAATGGCGGTATAAACTGTGAAAGGTTGAGAATAAGATATTTTGAAGGCTAAGCAATTTTGTAACGACCCTCATTTTCTTAACGGAATAATTATAAGTTTTGGGTCTCAATTGAATAAAATCGAGAGTTATGAACGTTGGAGAATGGATCGTTACTAACTATCTGGGTTGAAACGAGAATAATAAAATTCTTCGTCGCTTCTACGATCGCCTGCCATATTCTGTCATAGGGAGTCCTTACTAAGAATGGCGGTATAAACTGTGAAAGGTTGAGAATAAGATATTTTGAAGGCTAAGCAATTTTGTAACGACCCTCATTTTCTTAACGGAATAATTATAAGTTTTGGGTCTCAATTGAATAAAATCGAGAGTTATGAACGTTGGAGAATGGATCGTTACTAACTATCTGGGTTGAAACGAGAATAATAAAATTCTTCGCATTCGAAGATAAGAAATCTAGAATAACTTAGGCAATGGTGCGGAAAAGGAGAGAACAACTATATCATATGTCAATAATGCATCTCGTAGTGTGATAACGTCTGGTTCAAAACATAACAAAACTCTGAAATTTTGTTTTGATACAACTTACATCAGAATATTTAGTACAATACAAAAGCGTTCTAAAAAAGAAGCTATGAACTTTGAAACAGAAGGAAATAAAGAACTCTGTTGTCCACGATAAACACATTCCTTCCATCCTGTTCATTTCCCTCCATCTTCCTGCTGAGAATTACCTGCACTCAATGAAAACTAGTGAGCCAAAGGCCCAGCAGGTAAAATCTGGAAAATCAAAAGCAAATAGTACAATCGTTCTTGAACTAATGCATACTGGAGTCTGAACTGGTATTACGCTTATGAACAAACAAGCGTAAACATAAGTATGAAATCTAAGTTAAGTACGAAAGCATAAAACATGAATTAATCCCGGAAACATTTTCTTTAAACATCCTTAAGAGCTGCGATTAAAATCACACTTGCGCTCTTCATTCATTTTCTGGAAAATTATGACAATACTTTAAACATTTGGTCCATTTCGTTTGATCAAACTCCTGATATCAGTCTTAGCACTATGGCTCATGGTTGAAGGGGTATACAGATCCGTCGACCTGTAATCCTAATCCTTCCTGGTTAAAAGGGCACATGGTTCGTCAGCCGTGTACTCGCCTTTTCATTGGGGACCCTTTTCATTGTCATAATTTAAAACATTTCATAAAATAATGTTCTGCTCTTTCTTTCTCTTGTTTGAGTTACTGGTTTTCGTTTGACTGAAGATGTTCTGGAACTGTAAAGGATTTCCTTATAACGCTTGCGAAGATGAAAACTGAATAATTTAGCTAATTGAATTTGTCGGATAAGTCGAAAGATTTATTTGAACTGATTCAGAATTGAAAAGAGAATCAAATTCTGAAATTTCGTTATCTGCTGATGAAAACGAAGAATGAACAGTAACCAGCTGAAGTGAATAGTACCAGTCGCAAGACTAATACCAGCTGGATACAATACCAGTTGCAACTAATAAGAACCAGTCGCAAGGTTAGAATCCAGTCGCGAGATCTTTTAAACAAATGTAAAGTGAAACGATGTCGTTCGCATAACCCAGTCGCTACAACTAGTCGCTACTGCTGAATTTTAAAAGGTGACGCAGCTGCTGAAATTTTACAATAAAACGCATCTGCTGATTTTATAAAGCATCTGCTGGATTTGCAAAAGCAAAGCATCTGCTGAATTTGCGAAATCAAAGCATCTGCCAAATTTGCGAAAGCAAAGCATCTGCTGAATTTGCGAAAGCAAAGCATCTGCTGAATTTCATACTTAGAATATTTTTGACAAGGCAATATCAGCAGTGGTATAAGAACCAGCTCTTGTTCTTAACATACAGATAACCATGAACTACGAAGGTTACCTTCCTCTAAAGACTTCTACATATCTTATGAAACTTCTGGAAAAGATCGAATAAGCTACTTGTAAGCTACTTAGATGAATGAATCACTGAAACTTCAGGAATTCATTAGAATAACATCACCAAAATGTTTTCTAAATCGTCCTTAAATAAAAAATTACAGTAACTCAACTTCTTTCGAAAACAGAGCATGAACTTTACGGTTTTCTTGAAAAACAGCCGAGGCCATTTCCCTTTTCTTTAAAACCATACATAATCATAAAACAAAATTGAATATATGCTTTCTATTGAGTGAGCAAGAAACAGAGTTTACTTTCCTGGTATCTTTAACACAAGAACAACAGAGAATTCAGTATACGTCTTGCACACCGCCTGTCTCCTTTAAAACACTTTGAAAGTATTTTGTTCGGCTTCTTGAGAGAGAGCACCGCTTAATATGATTTGATTTGAAAGTAATGATGCATGAAGCAGCTTAAGATTCTATTTATATGATTTACAATGACTAAGGAAAAAAAACACGTTATATCAATATGCCAAACTCTATAAGAAGCGTGCCCTGTTTTAAAATAAAAGATGTGCATGGAAACCGAGAATTTTAGTTAAATAAAGGATCCACTTGGTTTGCAGAAGTCACTAAATATCTACTGTACTTGCATTCTAACATTTGAATATCAATCCATAATAAAATAAAGATTGATCATGGCATAGACAGAAATATTCAAGAATTGAATCGTAATAACAATGTAATCCCTCAATCTCATATCTTTCTAATTGTGGACTTTTAAATGATCTGGTCGTTACAAATTTATTCGAATAGAAAGATGAATTGAATACAAGGCTAAAATATATCCTATTCATCGTCTATCTCTCCCTCGCCCAGAGGAATATCCTCAATCTCTTCCTCTTCCGGTTCTTCTTCCCAATCACCATCGAATGGGGCAGGGGCGTTGTTGGCTTCTTGGAGGCCGTGGATGGTTTGAAGTAGGCTATCCTTCTCATCCACTAGGGCCTCGATGAGCAAGTGTTGAGCTTGCATCGAGTCTTCGGCTTCGTGGATGCGAGCCTGGAACTTCTGATGGCACTCCACATGGTTTGCTCTAACTTGATGTTTCTTAACCTTCATCTTCTCAATCTTCTTGGACATGATAAGGCCTATCTCGGTCAGTCCGGCGATGACCTTTTGTGAGGCTTCTAAGGCTACTTGAGTATCTTCCAGTTCTTTCTTCATGGTGGCTAATCCTCGTCTCTCATTGGCTAATTGGGCTCTAAGGCGCCTAATTGTGCGGCCTTGGTTATCGAGGGCAATTTGTTTCATACGGATGGCAGCCGAAGCATGAGTACGAGGAGCAGAGGGGGCCATTTCCTAAAGTCTGAGGATATGTCCAGAAATATAAAGTCGTGAGGTTAATCCATAAACAGAAGATACTAACCATAGGGATTCAGAACTGAAGTCGGAGTCCTGTACAAAAGGTTAGTTTATTTTCAAAAAGGAAAAAATGTGTATTCGGAGGGCAACACTGGTCTGTTGCCAAAATCCAAAATTCTTCCTCAATATTGAAAATTACAGATTTGGTTTCCCAGCGGGATTATGTACCTGGTGAGCTCTGATACCACTAAAATGTCACGCCCCGAGACCGAGACTCATGACATCGGTAATATTAAACAATTATGAAAATTGTAAAACATTAAGCCATCATAGCATAGCTCAAACCAGTCTATTAATAATCGAAATATGATCGTTTTACATCTGAAAATAAAATTTGAATAATAGAATGCGGAAGCGAAAAATACATAATTAAACAGAAATCTGAATCTTCACCAGCCCCAGAATTGTTCTTGCTCTTCTTCTTCTACCTGCTCTTCATTCTTATCTGGGTGGAGAAATAAGGGGTGAGTGTGTGGGAAAACACTCAGCAAGTGGGGGATACCATTCGAGCATACAAAATATACTTATACATATACTGAATAACAGATTTCAGAACAGGGCTTAGCCAGACAGAGCATAGCATAACAGAGCAAAGAATGGCATAACAGAGCATAGCCTGATAGACAGCACTGATGATTACTTCGTGTCTATGGTTTACTGATCAGTCCCTAAGTTTTGCTCCTCTAAGGGGTCGAGGCCATTAGTTACACCAAGTAACCCAGAAATCCGAAATATTCCGTAAACCCATATAACGACAGAATCGTGTCTATGGTTTACTAATCAGTCCCTAAGTTTTGCTCCTTTAAGGGGTCGAGGCCATTAGTTGCACACAGTAACCCAGAAAGCCGAAATATTTCGTAGACCCATATAACGAAAGCAAAAAATCAGTGCGAGCGGAGTTTGAATGAGATAAACCAATCTGAACCAAAGGTGCTCGAACAGTAGACGAAGAACTTTAACTCTCGAGATAAATATATAAAATATAGCCAACAAAATACATATTAGCAAAAGCCCACTTACTTTCCAAAGTCTGGTTTTACGTGCACTGAGCGAAGCCTGAAATCTGGTCTTACTAAATCGCGGAGGTGCTTGGCTCTTGTGAGGAATCTGGTGTGAATTCTGGTAGCACGAATCCTGCTGTTTGAACGAAGTCTGGCAGTAAACCGCTTGCACGAACTTTGGCTGCGAATTCTGCCGAAATTTCCGCAGAGCTTTGGCGTGCAAAACTGCTGTTTTTCTGACTGGGAATTTCGAAGTAGCGTGGGAGCTTATCGCTTGTTTCGCTGAGAATTTCATAGTGGTGTGGAATTGGTGCAATCACAATCGGTATTTATAGGTGGCGAGGAAGGGGATTCAAGCGTCCGCCATTAAGGCTCTTAATTCCCTATCATTACGTCGACTGTTACGCGCGCATGATTTACGGGTTTTAATTGTCCATCACTTCTCTCAATTCGACGATTACTGCACGAAATCTGCCTTGTACGCGTGAGATATCTCTTCGACTTTCACTGGTGAAGTTCCCTGGACGACAATCTTGCTTCGCGTCGAGAAATTCTAACTTTTTCGTGGAGAAGATGAAGCCTGCGTCGCTGCTGAATTTCGCGTTGCTGCTGAATTTCGTGTTGCAGCCGAATTTGCGTCGCTTAAGTCGTCAGTTACTGGATTTGCCTTGTTAAAAGTCCAACTGCTGAATTCTTTGTTGGTCACAGCTGATTTCTTTTCAAACTCAACGACTGATCCTTAGCGTTAAGTCAAAACGTTGTCGTGTCAACTTATTCAAGCGACACCGTTTTGATATCATTGAAAAGTACCTGCTGGTTATCTTTAAGTGATGTACCTGCTGATTCACGATAACTGTGACTATCTGCTGGTTTTAAATCATCGCACAACCCATCTGCTGAATCTTTTAACGTAAAGGCGAAACGCTGTCGTATCGACTTCTTCACGACATCGTCTTGCTATCGCTAACTTCTAGTACCATCTGCTGGATTTAACTAATCCACACGACATCGTCAGGGTTACGTCAGCATCGCTTCTACCTGCTGGTTCTCCAGTCGCTACGCATTACTCACAATCCCCTCGCTGCTGGTTCCAAAACGCAGCGTTTCAACTTAACGAAACGACGTCGCTACACTTCTTCGACTGTTTTCCCAAACCAGCAGCTGGTCACTCTAAACTCGCGCATCTGCTGATCCATGAAACGGCGGAGTTTCACTCTCGTGCCATCAACTGCTGAATTTCGATCAGCAGGAAAGTTTTTTTTTTTTTGTAGTTGAAATTTTCGGGTTTTCACAGCTGTGATCACTTGGGAGAGCTTCTGTGAGGCGTTAGACAGGAGTATACCCCGGATTTCTTCTATAACAGCCGGGAGCGGGAGTTTGACAACTTGAAGCAGGGTAGCATGCGAGTGGCTGAGTATGCCCGACAGTTTTCTGCGCTTTTGGTTTATGTGCCACACGTTTCCAACCAGGAGAGGACGAAGAGGAACAAATTTCTGAAGGGCTTGAGGCCTGATCTATATCGGATGGTTTTGTCTGGGTCACCTGCGACCTATATTGATGCACTGAACCGAGCGGTAGACATTGAGGAGAGTTTGATGGAGGTTTAGGCTCCGATTCAGCCGACTACTGGACGCACCTATCAGCCTGTGTAGGATGCGTCGCAATATTTTTATTCTCCTCAGGGGTCGCAGCAGCAGCATTTGAATCGCCAAAGGTTTCGACCTCGAGGGAAACAGTTCAAGAAGAAGGCGGATTCGAGTTCCTCTGGTTCTGCGAGTTCTGGTTCTGGCAGTGGTTCTAGCAGCGGCTCTAGTGGCAAGTCTTGTGGACAGTGCGGAGGAAGGCATCCGACTTCGTCGTGTCGTGGAATTCAGGGGTCCTGCCGTAACTGTGGACAGCCAGGACACTTTGTTAGAGTGTGTCCTCTGTTGAGGGGTCAGTCTTCAGTTCCTTCGCAGCAGGGATCAGCTGGTGGTTCTTCTCAGAGACCGCAGTTTCCTACCCCTACCCAGCGATCTGGATTCCAACCCCGTGAGCCTTCTAGATTTGGAGCACCTTCGAGACCTCCGTTCCAGATTCCGCAGCAGGCTCAGGCAAACGCTTTGACAAGAGAGCAGGTTGAGGAGGCGCCTGGTATGATAATCGTAGGTACATGCTTTATTTTTGATTATCCTGCGAGAGTTCTATTTGACACTGGTGCATCACACTCTTTTATTTCTGAGTTATTTGTTTGTGAGTATGGGTTGAGTTCTTCCCCATTGTGTGTGTTGTTTCCGTATCTACTCCTGCTGGTGTGAATCTGTGGTCCCGTGGAGTAGTGTTGGATTGTGTGCTTCGATTTGATGAGCACGTTTTGGTGTCCAATCTAATTGTTTTGGGAATAAGAGATTTTGATTGCATCTTGGGGATGGATGTATTGTCTAGCTACAAGGCTACTGTTGACTGTTTTCATGGTGTGGTGAGATTTTGCCCTGACTCGAGTGAGAGGTGGGAGTTCTACGGTGCTGATTCATGCTCGAAGATTCCACTGGTGTCCGCCATGGAGATGTTTAGCCTGCTATCGCTGGATAATGCTGGATTTATGATTTACGTGCTTGACGTTTCCCAAGATCCCCGATTGGAGTTGAGCGATATTCCAATCGTTCGAGAGTTTCCCGATGTGTTCTCGGATGAGATTCCTGGATTCCCTCCACGACGTGAGATCGATTTCAGCATCGAGTTGGTGCCCGGTACCGCCTTGATTTCTAAAGCTCCTTACCGCGATATTCCAATCGTTCGAGAGTTTCCCGATGTGTTCTCGGATGAGATTCCTGGATTCCCTCCACGACGTGAGATCGATTTCAGCATCGAGTTGGTGCCCGGTACCGCCTTGATTTCTAAAGCTCCTTACCGGTTGGCGCCATCAGAGTTGAAAGAGCTGAAGGACCAGTTGAGAGATCTCTTGGAGAAGGGCTTCATCAGACCGAGTGCCTTGGGGAGCTCCGATTCTTTTTGTGAAGAAGAAGGATGGGTCTATGAGGATGTGCGTGGATTTCCGACAGTTGAATAAAGCGACGGTGAAGAACAAGTATCCTTTGCCGATGATTTATGACTTGTTCGATCAGTTGCAGGGATAGGTCGTTTTATCGAAGATTGATTTGCACTCTGGTTATCACCAGTTGCGGATTAGAGATGCTGACATGGCGAAGACAGCTTTCCGGACTCGATATGGGCATTATGAGTTTCTGGTCATGCCGTTTGGGTTGACGAATGCCCCAGCTATTTTCATGGATTTGATGAATCGCGTCTTTAGTGAGTACATCTATCGGTTCGTTATCGTCTTCATAGATGACATCCTAGTGTATTCGAGGAGCTTGAGAGAGCATAAGGAGCATCTGAGACTGGTGTTGCAGAGATTGAGGGACTCGCAGTTGTATGTCAAGTTCAGCAAGTGTGAATTTTGGCTTGAGTGGATTATCTTTTTGGGTCATGTGATTTAGGCGCAAGGGATTTCAGTGGATCCAAGTAAGGTCGAAGCAGTTCATAACTGGGAGAGACCTAGGAACGTTTCCGAGATCCGTAGCTTTTTAGGATTGGCTGGCTATTACAGGCGTTTTATTGAGAAGTTTTCTTCTATAGCTAGGCCTTTGACTCAGTTGACTCAGAAGGATAAGAAGTTTGTTTGGACTGACGAGTGCGAGTTCAGTTTTCAGACGTTGAAGGAGAAGTTGACTACTGCTCCTGTTTTGGCTCTACCGTCTGGATCCGGAGGATTTGTTGTGTGCTCCGATGCTTCTCTCAATGGTTTATGATGTGTTCTAATGTAGAACGGGTACGTGATTGCCTATGCGTCTCGACAGTTGAAGCCTCACGAGACGAGGTACCCTGTTCATGATTTGGAGTTGGCTGCGATAGTGTTTGCCTTGAAGATTTGGTGACATTATCTGTATGGTGAAGAATTTGTGGTGTACACCGACCACAAGAGCCTGAAATATATCTTCACGCTGTCTGATTTGAATATGAGGCAACGACGATGGATGGAATTTCTCAAGGACTTTAACTATGAGATTCAGTATCAGCCTGGGCGGATGAACTCAGTAGCAGATGCTTTGAGTAGGAAGACCCAGTCTGCGATGCTTTCATCTTTGAGTGTCTCTAAAGTCTATGAGCAGTTGAGTACTTCTGGTTGGCGATTCCAGCCAGGTGATCAGTACTTTATGGTTTCTTCGATTCAAGTAGAACCGCATATTGTGAGTGACATCAGGGAGGCACAGAGGACTGATCCATATGTTCATGAGTTGAAGATTAAAGCCGAAGTGGTCAGTCTGATGATTTCTCTGTTTCGTCTGATGGGTGTCTGAGATTTCGAGGAAGATTAATGGTTCCGAACTTGATCGATTTGAAAGAGACCATTATGAATGAAGCGCATTGTAGTCAGTACAGTGTTCATCCGGGCGAGAGAAAGATGTACCATGCCTTGAAATCTCACTACTGGTGGGAAGGCATGAAGAGCGACATATCTGGTTTTGTTGCTAGATGTTTGAATTTCCAGCAGGTCAAGGCTGAGAGAATGAGACCTGGTGGATTGCTACAGAGTTTGGAGGTGCCCCAATGGAATTGGGAGCACATCGCCATGGATTTTGTGACTCATCTACCTCGATCAAGTAGGGGATGTGATGCGATTTGGGTGGTGATTGATAGACTTTCGAAGTCAGCCCATTTCATTCCCTATGACGTGAGGTGTTCGATGAAGAATTGACGAAGCTGTATATCGACCATGTGGTTAGATTGCATGGAGTGCCTGTTTCGATAGTGTCTGACAGAGATCCAAGATTCACCTCTCGTTTTTGGAAGATTCTGCAAGCAGTGATGGGTTAAAGATTGGCTATGAGTACAGCCTATCACCCACAGACAGATGGTCAGTCTGAGCGGACCATCCAGACTTTAGAGGATATGCTGCGAGCAGTTGTGATGGATTTCAGTGGTGGCTGACAGGATTCTTTGTCGTTGGTTGAGTTTTTGTATAATAACAGCCACCAGGTGACTATCGGAATGGCTCCATTTGAGGCGTTGTATGGTAGAAAATGCAGATCTCCGATCTATTGGGAAGAAGTTGGTGAGAAACAACTTTCTACCCCTGAGTTTGTGCAGCATATGAAAGATCATATTGATTTGATTCGAAGTAGAATGAAGGCTGCACAAGATAGATTCACCAGCTATGCTAACCGAAGACGTTGACCGTTAGAGATTGAGGTTGGCGATCGAGTATTTCTCAAAGTTTCTCCTTTCAAAAGCGTGATGCGCTTCAGATTTAAAGGAAAATTAGCTCCTAGATTCGTTGGTCCCTTTGATATTATCGAGCGGATTGGACAGTTGGCTTATCGATTGAGACTGCCTGATGAGTTGGAAGTTAAGGGTGTCAATGCGGGTGGGTCGGGTGGGTTCGGGTCGGGTTGGGATAAAAAGTAAAAAAAATTCTAACCCGAACCCGAACCAACCTGAAATGCCTCAACCCGAACGTATAACCCGATAACCCAAAAATATTTAAATAAATAGTATATTTTTATACAAATATGAACAAGAAAATAAGGTCAACCCGATATAACCCGATAACCCGAACCCATACAACCCGATAACTCGAAAATTTATTATTTAGGCCCACTTAATCAGGTCAACCCAATAACAACCCGAACCCAAAAAAATACAACCCGATAACTCGAAAATTTATTATTTAGGCCCACTTAATCAGGTCAACCCAATAACAACCCGAACCCAAAAAAATTTCGGGTTAGATTTCGGGTTCAACCCGAACTGACCTGAACCCGAAAAGTCCCAACCCTAACCCGATTTTTTTCGGGTCGACATCGGGTCGGGTCAGAATTTGACACCCCTATTGGCTGTGATGCATGATGTCTTTCATGTGTCAATGTTGAGGAAATATGAGCCAGATCCATCCCATTTGTTGAGAACCGACGAAGTTGAGCTGGATTCTGCTTTTGAATATCCAGTACAGATTCTGGATAGGAAGGAGAAGCAGCTGAGGAACAAAGTAGTTCCGTTGGTGATGGTCCAATGGAGCAAGCATGGCAGAGAAGAAGCAACTTGGGAACCAGAAGAAAAGATGCGCGTGAGTGGCCGAATCTGTTCGAGTAGATGTTGTATTAGATTTCGGTTTCTGGGTGTGTTTTTCCTAGTTGTTGGTTGTTATTTGGCCAGTTATCTTGAACTCTTGGACTTGTATCAGATGAATTTCTACTTTGTTTTCGATTGTTGTGATGAATTGATTGAATTTTCTCTGAGTTTACCTTTGATTTCGAGGATGAAATCTCTTAAGGTGGGGAGAATGTGAGGAATCAGATTTTAGATTAGTGATTAATCGAATTCATCTGAGATTAGAAGAGATTAATTTTGGAAGTTTTCGTAATTTTGGTATTTTGAGTTAGAAGCTGGTCGGTGGTAAAATCCAGTTGCAACGCGTATTTGGAATCGCAGGAGATTGATACGCCGTCTTTTTGGTGAAACCACACGTAGCGTTTATGTAAGAAACCAGTCGTAGCACATTTCAGAAGTCTACTGTAGCGAGTGAGTGATGCGACGTCGTTTCGCTATTCAGTATTTGCATTTGTAGAGGTTGCTGCTGGCAGTATTTGCGTTGTGAGAATGTGGTTGCGACTGGGTGACCAGCTGTTGGTTTGAAGAACCATCGTGGATGTGAGACGATATCGTTTAGATAATTTGAAACGCTGCGTTTTGGGGATTGCGTCTGGTACCAGTTGTGAGGAATTTGTTACCAGCTTTTTTTTGCGTCTGCTGTTGGCAGCGATGCTGACGTATTCTTTTCGTCAACGTTTTGATTGTTGAGCGCAACCAGTCGTTGGTTGTTTTGATAGAATCTGTTTTCAGCTGGTGGAACGCTGCGGCGTTGTTTTGTTTATTTGGAACGTTGTCGTTTTGATGCTATTTTGCAAACTCAACGCCTGGTGGTTGCTGCTGGTTTTGTTGAGAGCAAAAGCTGGTTACTGTTGTAAGATTTCTACTGTAGCTTTTCTCAACGACTGATTTAGAGGAACAGCAGCTGGTGTATGGAGATATATATATATAGGTAAGTGTTGAGAAACACTTAGATTATTTTTCACCCGATATCTCTTATCTCCATTCTTCGAATCCCTCGATAGCTACTGTTCACCGTAGCACTCTTTCGTCGATTGCCGTCGTGTCCCGCCATTGTTTTGAATGATATTAGTGGCGCTGAACTCCTCTTGAGTTTCTTTACCGATTGATACCAATTTGGAGACTGGAACCGTGGATTTGAGGAAACGCGAAGAGCCTATTTGTTCGACGCTTTCTGTGAAATCTTGCCCGAGCGTTCCTCTGTTAGTGTAAGATTGTGGATCTGAACTTCCAGGAGGATTACAGCTGAATTTCCGTGACCAGTGTGTGAAGGTTTGAGGTTAGCCGTGCCTGGTGAGATCTGTTGGATAATTCAGAAGATTGAGATACGAATTGAGCAGATTTAGCAGCTTGAGTGTGAACATGGCTGTGAATGATGTTATGAAATCTGCTGATATGCTTCTGTGATTTACGTGATACAATTTGTGAATTGATTGAGTTTTACATTCTGTTTTCACGTATTGAATAGTATGCATTTTGCATTGAATATTGAATTGGCATACATGCATACATCTCGAGTCTGATTGACAGATTGATTGATGACCTGATTGAAAGCCACGTTGTGACTGGCCGACTGATGAGTTGTGCCTGAAAAGTCCAACGCTATCATCGGAGTGGTGACTACCGGATTCAAGTGTCTACCACCGAGCTGTGATGGGCTGACGGGCTCTGAAGATCACGGACCGATGATTTCCCCGGTTGATACACCGTGCGGGTATAGAGGCTGACTGAGATGATTGCCAGTTGATACACTGGTCTAGCTATCCGATCCTTGATAGCCCTCATGCATTTCATAGCATTGATTATAGCATGTTGCATGATTAACTGTTTTGATATCGCTTCGTACTGAGGCTTGACCTCGTATTTATTTCCTACTTTTGTGTTGTTTGGGTCTGTGTTACCCACTTGCAGGATCTTCAGGTAACCAAGCTGGACAGAGTGGAGCGCCAGCTGGTCGATCCCCGTTTCCTTGAGTCCCAGTCTATTTATGATATGTATTGAACCGGGGGATGCCCCGTGCTTTATTGTATTTGGGGATCTGTATTTTGAATTGAATATTATTTGTTACTTGAATTGTTGGAGTTTGAGTTAACTCTTATTTTGATTATGAATATTTCGAATGTATGTTTTGAGTTCAGGCCCAAATGATTTCGAAAAATTTTTAAGCCCTGTTTTACGCTTCCGTGATTATGTGCTTAATTGTGCTCTAATCCTGTGAGATTAGCACGGGGCCTGACAGTTTCTGTACTGCCTTTCGACAGGAGTACGTCCCTGAGTCCTATGTTAACACCAGGGAGCGTGAGTTTGATAACCTGGTGTAGGGGACTATGTCTGTGCGGGAGTATGCCCGGAGATTTTCTTCTCTTTTTGCGTATGTTCCGCATGTTTCTGGCCGAGAGAGGGCGAAGAGGAACAAGTTTCTTGGAGGGACTGAATGAGGATTTGTATTCTTTGGTGCTGGCGAGTTCACCGACTAGTTATGCGGATGCGGTGGACAAGGCTATGGATATTGACGAGGGACTGCAGAACCGTAGGTCGCTTGTTAGGCCGCAAGTGGTGCAAGGTAACCGTCCCATGGTTTTGGGGGTGCAACCTTCACAGTCTTTGCAGTCATCCCAGCCACCCCAGCAGCAGATAGCCCAACTGTCTGGACGCCATAGCTATAGGCCTCGTGGTCATCAGTTCAAGAAGAAGTCGGGTTCTAGTTCTTCTGGTTCGGGCAGTTCTAGCAGTAGTAGTCCCAAGGCCGAGTTTTGTGGCCAGTGTGGAGGAAAGCATCCTACGGTGCAGTGTGTTGGCGTGCAGGGTGCATGTAACTATTAGAGTAGATGCCCAACTAGCCAACTTGTGGCGTGTGGGTTTTCATTGACTCTTGTACAAACGATCTTTATATATGATATTCGCATTCTTTTATATGGCATTCTTTACTTTCATTATGTGTGTAATGATTTACAATTGTGTTGAGTAAAGACCTAGATTACACTAAAGCGTATGTTAGATGTGATAGTGGGTATGACGGCTATCATGAAACACATCTAATAGTCGCTGTGTATTCTGAACATGTTCCTAGTCGATGGGGCCGTCAAAACGAGGATAAGGCCGCCCGAGTTCGAGACTAGTATCTGCGATGCGAAGTACCATGTTTCATTGGTAGGGAACATTGTGATGTTCTGAGCATGCAGATGATTCCTGGTTTTCCTCCGAAGAGGGAGATAGAATTTAGCATTGAGTTGGTACCTGGTACAGCTCCGATCTCGCGAGCCCCGTATCATTTAGCGCCAGCCGAGTTAAGGGAACTTAATGTACAGCTTAGCGACTTGTTGGAGAAGGGCTTCATTAGGCCGAGTATGTCCGCGTGAGGAGCGCTTATCTTGTTTGTGAAGAAGAAGGATGGTTCGATGAGGATGTGCATCGACTTCCGGCAACTGAATAAGGCAACAGTGAAGAATAAGTACCTTTGCCGAGGATCGATGATTTGTTTGACCAGTTGCAGGGTTCAGCCGTGTATTTGAAGATCGATCTATGTTCGGGGTACCATCAGTTGCGGATTCGGGAGCAAGATGTTGCGAAAACTACATTTCGTACGAGGTACGAGCATTATGAGTTTTTAGTTATGCCTTTTGGTTTGACGAATGCCCCTGTAGTTTTCATGGACTTGATGAACAGAGTCTTTCGAGATTTCATCGATCAGTTTGTGATAGTGTTTATCGATGACATTTTGGTGTACTCGAAGACTCTGATTCAGCATAAGGAGCATTTGAGGCTGGTTCTCCAGACGCTTCGAGACTCGCAGCTGTATGCTAAGTTCTCCAAGTGCGAGTTTTGGTTGGACCGGTAGTATTTCTGGGTCATGTCATTTCAACGAAAGGTATTTATGTGGATCCCAGTAAGGTAGAGGCTGTTGTAAACTGGGAGCGTCCCAAGAATGTTTCAGAGATTCGAAGTTTCTTGGGTTTGGCTAGCTATTACCGTCGCTTTATAGAGGGATTTTCTAGTATAGCTAAGCCTATGACGCAGTTGACTCAGAAAGACAAGAGGTTTGTTTGGACTGAGCAGTGTGAGAACAGCTTTCTGTTGCTCAAAAAGAAGCTAACCACAGCGCCAGTGCTAGCTTTGTCTTCAGGTTCAGGAGGTTATGTGATTTGCTCTGATGCTTCTTTGAATGGATTGGGTTGTGTGTTGATGCAGAATGGCCGAGTCATTGCGTATGACTCTCGTCAGTTGAAACCGCATGAGACTTGATACCCAATTCATGATTTGGAGTTGGCAGCAGTGGTCTTTGCCTTGAAAATTTGGCGCCATTATCTGTATGACGAGCAGTTTGTGGTGTATACAGACCACAAGAGTCTTTAGTATCTCTTTTCTCAGTCAGATTTGAACATGAGACAGCGAAGATGGATGGAGCTGCTTAAGGATTTTGATTGTGAGATCCAATATCAACCTGGGAAAGTGAATGTAGTTGCTGATGCATTGAGCAGGAAGGCTCAAGTGGCGATGCTGGCTTCGTTGCAGATTTTGAAGGTCCATGAGCATCTAAGCACTACTGGTTGGCGGTTTTACCCAGGTGAGGATTATTTTGTGGTGTCTTCTTTGCAAGTTGAGTCACAGATTATTGCGAACATTAGAGCAGCTCAAAGAACAGATCCTTATATCCATGATTTGAAGTTGAAGACTCGAGCTGGACAGTTGGAGGATTATTCTATCTCGTCTGATGGTTGTTTAAGATTTTGTGCAGGTTGGTAGAGCCAAAATCTGATTGACTTGAAGGAGGAGATCTTGAGAGAAGCTCACTGTAGTAGACACAATGTTCATCCTGGTTCAAGGAAGATGTATCATGTCTTGAAGCAGCATTACTGGTGGGTAGGTTTGAAGAGTGATGTTGTTGATTTTGTAGCCCGTTCTTTGAACTTCCAGCAAGTTAAGGCCGATAGGATGAGACCTGATGGTCTATTGCAGAGTTTGGAGGTGCCCCAATGGAATTTAGAGCACATAGCAATGGATTTTGTCACACATTTTCCTCGTTCCAGTCGAGGGTGTGATGCTGTGTGGGTTGTTATTGATAGATTGTCAAAGCCTGCTCACTTAATTCCCTAAAACATGACATATTCTTTGAAGAAGATGGCGAAGTTGTACATAGACTTCGTGGTGCGTTTGCATGGTGTGCCTGTTTCTATCATTTCAGATTGTGATCCGAGGTTTACTTCCAGGTTTTGGAAGTGTTTGCAAACAGCTTTAGGCACCAAATTGGCTATGAGCACAGCGTATCATCCCCAAACAGATGGCCAATCTGAGAGAACTATCCAGATTTTAGACGATATGTTGAGAGCTGTTGTGATGGATTTCAGTGGTTGCTGGCAAGATTCGTTGTCTTTGGTTGAGTTTTCTTACAACAACAACTATCAAGTCACGATTGGTATGGCACCATTTGAGGCACTGTATGGCAGGAAGTGCAGGTCGCCTATATGTTGGGAAGAAGTGGTGGAGAAGTAGCTGTCATCTCCAGAATTTGTGCAGCATATGAGAGATCAAGTGGATCTGATCCGACAGCGAATGAAAGCTGCACAAGATCGCCAAGCCAGCTATGCGAACAAGAGGCGTAGGCCTTTAGAATTTCAGGTTGGTGATCTGGTGTTCCTAAAAGTTTCTCCTTTCCGCAGTGTTATTGTCAGGCCCCGTGCTAGTCAACTAAGATTAAAGCACAATTAAGCACATAATCGCAGAAGCATAAAATAGGGCTTAAAAATTTTTCAAATGTTTGGGCCTGAATAATAAAAACATCATTCAAAATATTCATACTCAAAATAGGATTTACTCAATAACCACACAACAAAAAGGTAATCAAATAAACTCGAATACAGATCCCCAAATACATAAAAACTCAGGGCATCCCCTGGTTCAATACATAATATAAATTCACTGGGACTCAACCAAATGGGGATCTACTAACTGAAGCTCCACTCTGCCCAGCCAGATTACCTGTAGCTCCTGCAATGGGCAACACAGACCCAAGAACACAAAAACAGGAGAAGTAATACGAGGTCAAACCTCAGTACGAAGAGCACTAAGATAACAGCAACTCATAAACATGCAGTATATCAAAACATGAATGCATGAGGGCAGTCAAAGAATCGATCATCTAGGCCAACGAGTCAGCTGGCAAATCAAAGGCGAGCCTCTATACCACGCACAGCCAAGCAGCCGGTGGAAATCATCGGTCCGTGATCTTCAGGGTTGGCCACTCAATTACCCATCACAGCTCGATGGTATTCAGACACGACCAATCAGTCGGTCACCACTCCGATGATAGCGTTGGAACTTTCAGGCATGACACATCTGTCTGCAACGTGGCTCTTTCTCGGGTCAATCAATCATCAGGCTCAATATGCATGCATGTATGCCATGAAATTCAAATCTGATTTAACATGCACAAATTACGTAAACATAACATATAAATTCAGGAATGAGCCACAACTGTTCACGTAAGGCACAATAATCACACAAACAGATTCCACAGAGCATCATTCATGCTTCAAAACACTACACGCTTATGCCAAAGATGTAATCAGAAGCTCAATTCGTACCTCAACACTCAGATTCTATCTCAACAGATCTCACCAGAACACGACAACACATCCTTCACCAATCTGCTCCTTTGCTGGGCTCGGCAAGCACAACGGGAATTGCCTGGGAGCTCAAATCCAGAAGCTCAAATGAACTAAGGGATTCTCGGGTCAACTGTCGCAGAAATTCACGAACACGGGGATTCCTTCGTACTCCTCCTACGTGTCGAATCAGGTCTCCTAACTGGTAACAATCGAAAGAGCTAAGCAAGACGAGTTCTGCGCCATCGGTCTTGCTCCAAACAACGGTGGAAATCGACGGCAAATCGGAGAAATAGTGTTTGGTGAACAGTAACTGTCGAGGGTTTCAAAGAGGAAGGAGATAAGAAATATCGAGGTCGAAAAAAAAATACGGTAAGTGTCGATCAGCACTTGTATTTAAATCCTCGAACTCAGCTTCTGCTCTTATCAACTCAGATCCCATCTTGCACTACAGCAGGAATCATCACTACTAAATCCAGCGCTAACTCACACCTGGCTCAGCTGTCACGAATCAGACTTCGCTACACTCCTCTAACGCACAACAGCAAACGACGTCGCACTAACTAATCAAAACGACGTAGCAGAGCTTCGACAGCTGGAACTGATCTCTCTCTCGCTAGCAACATCTAAACAGCGCTAACAGCAGCAGTCAACTCAAATCTGTTGACCAACACGTGGCAGATTCTCGCACCCGCGCGCTAACGCAACAGATGTCTCTCGCTACTCTCATATCAGCGCTCGCTAGCTACTCAACACCGTTGACCTGCGTTGACATCTGGTCACGCCATTGAACAGATTTCACTCACCAGCGAGACATCTGAAATTGCAAAACGACGACGCATCACTACTGAGTACTCACATCCGAATGCTCACAAATTCCTACGCAAAGACGATGCTGGCCCATCTTCTTCCAGCGATGATCCTCAAGTCTGAATTACTACTGGAATCACATCTATTATCGAAAGACGAATCAACTTCAAATTCAACACAGATTTCTCTCGATTGCGCCTAGCGACTCAAAGCTGAACAACTCTAAACCAAAATCTGAAATTCGAAAATCCATAACTCCCGATTAATCAAATTTTCGAATCTCAATCCTCACATTCTCCCCTCCTTAAGAGATTTCGTCCTCGAAATCAAAGGCAATTACAAGGAAGAATTAAAAAAACATCAAAACTCACCAACACAACTCCACTGTCAAAGCTCAAACAGATGAGGCCATTCTTGTCTCATCTTCTCCTCTACTTCCCAAGTAGCTTCTTCTTGGCCATGTTTACTCCACTGGACCATCACCAATGGAATTACCTTATTCCTCAACTGCTTCTCCTTTTTATCCAGAATATGAACTGGATATTCAACATAACTCAAGGCAGAATATAGCTCAACTTAATCAGTCCTCAACACATGGGACGGATCTGGCTCATATTTTCTCAACATTGATACATGAAAAACATCATGTATCGCTGCTAATTCATCAGGCAACTGCAATCTATAAGCCAACTGTCCAATCCTCTCAACAATTTTAAAGGGACCAACAAATCTAGGAGTTAATTTGCCCTTAAATCTGAACCTCATAACACTCTTGAAAGGAGAAATCTTAAGGAATACTCGATC
The DNA here is from genome assembly GCA_001598015.1 of Dorcoceras hygrometricum. NCBI lineage: Eukaryota > Viridiplantae > Streptophyta > Magnoliopsida > Lamiales > Gesneriaceae > Dorcoceras > Dorcoceras hygrometricum. The sequence goes on from KV017462.1 coordinate 42,635, forward strand.
ACCAACTTAAAATTCCAGAGGTCGGCGTCTTCTATTAGCATAGCTAGTGAAGCGATCTTGTGCAGCCTTCATCCTACTTCGAATTAACGAAACTTGATCTCTCATATGCTGCAAAAACTCAGGGGTCGAAATTTGTTTCTCACCAACTTCTTCCCAACAAATCGAAGATCTACACTTACGACCATACAACGCTTCAAATGGAACCATCCCGATAGTCACTTGGTAGCTGCTGTTATAAGAAAACTCCACTAGGGATAGTGAATCCTGCCAGCCACCATTGAAATCCATCACAATTGCTCGCAGCATATCTTCTAAAGTCTGTATGGTCCTCTCAGATTGGCCATATGTCTGAGGATGATAAGCAGTGCTCATCGCCAATCTCGAACCCATCGCTGCTTGCAAACTCTTCAAGAATCTAGATGTGAATCTTGGATCTCTATCTGACACTATCGAAACAGGCACTCCATGCAATTTAACCACCTGATCGATGTACAATCTTGCCATTTTCTTCATCGAACACCTCACATCATAGGGAATGAAATGGGCTGACTTTGAAAGTCTATCAATCATCACCCAAATCGCATCGCATCCCCTACTCGATCGAGGTAAATGAGTCACAAAGTCCATGGCGATGTGCTCCCAATTCCACTGAGTCACTTCTAAACTCTGCAACAATCCACCAGGTCTCTTTCTTTCAGCCTTGACCTGCTGGCAATTCAAACATCGAGCAACAAAACCAGAAATGTCGCTCTTCATGCCTTCCCACCAGTAGTGAGACTTCAAAGCATGATACATCTTACTCTTGCCCGGATGCACACTGTACACACTACAATGCGCTTCATTCAAAATAGTCTTTTTCAAATCAATCAGGTTCGAAACCACCAGTATTCCTCGAAATCGCAAACACCCATCAGAAGTAACAGTAAAATCATCAGACTGACCATTCTGAGCCTTAATCTTCAATTCATGGATATAAGGATCAGTCCTCTGTGTTTCTCTGATGTCACTCACAATATGTGGCTCAACCTGAATAGAAGAAACTATGAAGTACTGATCACTCGGCTGAAATCGCCAACCAGAAGTACCCAACTGCTCGTGGACTCTCGAGATACTCAAAGATGTTAGCATCGCAGGCTGGGATTTCCTACTCAAAGCATCGGCTACTAAATTCATCCGCCCAGGCTGATACTGAATCTCACAATCAAAGTCCTTGAGCAACTCCATCCAACGACGCTGTCTCATATCAGATCTGACTGCGTGAAGATATACTTCAAACTCTTGTGGTCGGTGTATACCACAAATTCCTCACCATACAAGTAATGACGCCAGATCTTTAAGGCGAAGACAATCGCTGCCAATTCCAAATCGTGAACGGGGTACCTCGTCTCATGAGGCTTCAACTGTCGAGACGCATACGCAATCATGTACCCGTTCTGCATCAGAACACATCCTAAACCACTCAGAGATGCATCGGAGTAAACAACAAAACCTCCAGATCCAGATGGTAAAGCCAACACAGGAGCAGTAGTCAACTTATCCTTAAGTGTCTGGAAACTCGCCTCGCACTCATATGTCCAAACAAACTTCCTATCTTTCTGAGTCAATTGCATCATCGACCTGGCTATCGAAGAGAAGTTCTCGATTAAATGCCTATAATAGCCAGCCAGTCCTAGGAAACTACGAATCTCAGATACATTCCTAGGTCGCTCCCAGTTAAGAACTGCTTCGACCTTACTCGGATCCACAGAAATACCTTGCGCAGAAATCACATGACCCAAAAAGATTATTCTATCCAGCCAAAACTCACACTTGCTGAACTTGGCATACAACTGCGAGTCTCTCAACTTCTGCAATACCAATCTCAGGTGCTCCTTATGCTCTATGAAAATCCTCGAATACACAAAGATGTCATCTATGAAGACAATCACGAATCGATCAATATAGTCGCTAAAGACGCGATTCATCAAATCCATGAAAACAGCTGGGGCATTCATCAACCCAAACGGCATCACAAGGAATTCATAATGACCATACCTCGTCCGGAAAGCTGTCTTCGCTACATCAGCGTCTCTAATTCGCAACTGGTGATAGCCAGAGCGCAAGTAAATCTTCGAGTATACGGCTGATCCTTGCAACTGATCAAACAAGTCATCAATCCTCGGCAACGGATACTTATTCTTGATCGTTGCTTTATTCAACTGTCGAAAATCAACGCACATCCTCATAGACCCATCTTTCTTCTTCACAAACAAAGTCAGAGCTCCCCAAGGTGACATACTCGATCTAATGAAGCCTTTCTCAAGAAGATCTCTCAACTGCTCCTTGAGTTCTTCAACTCAGCTGGTGCCAATCGATACGAAGCTCTAGAAATCGGGGCTGTCCCTGGCACCAACTCTATGCTAAAATCAATCTCTCTTCTCGGAGGGAATCCAGGAATCTCGTCTGGAAACACATCTAGAAACTCCCTGACGATCGGGATATCGCTCAACTCCAAACGCAACTCTTGGGAAACATCGAGCGCATAGATCATGAATCCAGCGTTACCCAGCGATAGCAAGCTAAACATCTCCATGGCAGACACTAGTGGAATTTTCGAGCGCGAATCAGCACCGTAGAAATCCCACTTCTCTCCCGACTTGGGGCGAAATCTCACCACACCATGGAAACAATCAACGGTAGCCTTATAGCTGGACAACACAACCATTCCCAAGATACAATCAAAATCCCTCTTCTCTAGCAATATCAAATTCGTCACTATTACATTCTGATCAAACCGAATCACACAATCCACCAAAATCTCACAAGACAACAACCACACACCAGCAGGAGTCGACACAAACACCACATCACACAGTGGGGTAACTCTCAACCCACACTCACGCACAAACCATGCAGAAACAAAGGAGTGTGATGCTCCTGTATCAAATAAAACTCTCGCAGAAAAATCAAAGATAGAGCATGTACCTGCGATCACGTTTCTAGGTATCTCATTCAGCCTGATCCCTCGACAAAGCATTCACCTGAGCCTGCTGCGGTCCCGGAAACTGTGGTCTCGAAGGTCCTACAAACCTAGACGGTTCACGGGGTTGGAATCCAGATCGTTGGGTCGGGGCAGGAGGTTGCGGCCTCTACGAAGAACCACCAGTCGAACCTTGGTGCGAAGGAATCGAAGACTGTCCCCTCAACAAAGGACACACTCTCAGAAAGTGTCTAGGCTGCCCACAATTGTGGCAAGTCCCCTGAACTCCACGGCACTGTGAATTCATGTGCTTACCACCGCACAGTCCACAAGACACTCCTCCTGATCCACTTCCACCAGAGCTCACAGAACCAGAGGAACTCGTTGGAATCCAGATCGTTGGGTCGGGGCAGGAGGTTGCGGCCTCTACGAAGAACCACCAGTCGAACCTTGGTGCGAAGGAATCGAAGACTGTCCCCTCAACAAAGGACACACTCTCAGAAAGTGTCTAGGCTGCCCACAATTGTGGCAAGTCCCCTGAACTCCACGGCACTGTGAATTCATGTGCTTACCACCGCACAGTCCACAAGACACTCCTCCTGATCCACTTCCACCAGAGCTCACAGAACCAGAGGAACTCGAATTTGACTTCTTATTAAACTGCTTCCCACAAGGCCTGAACCTCTGACGGTTTGATTGCTGTGAAGTCTGAGGAGACTGGGAAGAATGCGTACCTTCAAGCGCAGGGAGGTAACCTCGTCCAACTGTCATCGGGACCTGCGTAGGCGCATCCAAAAACTCTCCTCAATATCAACTGCTCGATTCACAGCCTCAGCATACGTCGATGGGGCACCAGCCAACACCAACTGAAACAACTCTGGCCTCAATCCCTTAGTAAACTTGTTCCTCTTCGTTCGCTCCTGGCTAGAAACATGGGAACGTACGCCAGAAGGGAAGAAAAACTATCTGGCATACTCAGCAACCTTCAAATTCCCTTGCTTCAGGTTGTCGAACTCCTTCTCTCGGTTATTGAAGTACGACTCTGGGGTATACCCCTATCGAAACGTGGCACAGAACTCTCCCAAGAAACCAAGACTCCGGTCTCTCTCATCACTCTGAAAGTACCCTTCCACCAACGTTGAGCATGCTCCCTCAACTACAAAACGTCCAACTTCAATCTCCGCTCTGTGGTGTACTCCAAAGTGTCAAACAAGTCCTCCATGTGCTCCAACCAGCCTTCAGCCGAAAGACCACCCTCGGCGCCAGTGAACATAGGGGGATTTGTTCTCTGGAACCTAGCCAACACTAGCTCCATCTCACCTATCTGTCTTGTCAAATCCTCCACCTCTGCCTGTCTCTCTTTACGACGCAAAGGTACATTCTGCTGAACATCCTCGTCGCTCTCCGAGGCCCTAGACTCCTCAGCGGAACGTCTAGCAGTCCTACCTCCACCTCTCCTCGGCGGAATCTAATCAAATCTCAAGGTAAGACTAACACCAGATAATCACAGAGACAGATATCAAATCAAGCAAGTCACAGAGTCAAGCAAGAAATCAAATCAAAAATCTGTGCCTAGACTCAAGTGTGATAAAAGGAAACGAGCTTATCCCAGCTTAAGCTCTGATACAAAAAATGTCAGGCCCCGTGCTAGTCAACTAAGATTAAAGCACAATTAAGCACATAATCGCGGAAGCATAAAATAGGGCTTAAAAATATTTCAAATGTTTGGGCCTGAATAATAAAAACATCATTCAAAATATTCATACTCAAAATAGGATTTACTCAATAACCACACAACAGACAGGTAATCAAATAAACTCGAATACAGATCCCCAAAATACATAAAAACTCAGAGCATCCCCTGGTTCAATACATAATATAAATTCACTGGGACTCAACCAAACGGGGATCTACTAGCTGAAGCTCCACTCTGCCCAGCCAGATTACCTGTAGCTCCTGCAATGGGCAACACAGACCCAAGAACATAAAATCAGGAGAAGAAATACGAGGTCAAACCTCAATACGAAGAGCACTAAGATAACAGAAACTCATAAACATGCAGTATATCAAAACATGAATGCATGAGGGCTGTAAAAGAATCGGTCATCTAGGCCAACGAGTCAGCTGGCAAATCAAGGCGAGCCTCTATACCACGCACAACCAAGCAGTCGGTGAATGGGCAACACAGACCCAAGAACATAAAAATCAGGAGAAGAAATACGAGGTCAAACCTCAATACGAAGAGCACTAAGATAACAGAAACTCATAAACATGCAGTATATCAAAACATGAATGCATGAGGGCTGTAAAAGAATCGGTCATCTAGGCCAACGAGTCAGCTGGCAAATCAAGGCGAGCCTCTATACCACGCACAACCAAGCAGTCGGTGGAAATCATCGGTCCGTGATCTTCAGGGCTGGCCACTCAATTACCCTACAACTTGGTGGTATTCAGAGACGACCAATCAGTCGGTCACCACTCCAATGATAGCGTTGGACCTTTCAGGCACGACACATCTGTCTGCCGATCACAACGTGGCTCTTTATCAGGTTCTCAATCAATCAGCAGGCTCAATATGCATGCATGTATGCCATGAAATTCAAATCTGATTTCAACATGCACAAATTACGTAAACAGAACATATAAATTCAGGAATGAGCCACAACTGTTCACGTAAGGCACAATAATCACACAAACAGATTCCACAGAGCATCATTCATGCTTCAAAACACTACACGCTTGTGACAAAGCTGTAATCAGAAGCTCAATTCGTACCTCAACACTCAGATTCTATCTCAACAGATCTCACCAGAACACGGCAACACAACCTTCACCAATCTGCTCCTTCGCTGGGCTCGGCAAGCACAGCAGGTATTGCCTGGGAGCTCAAATCCAGAAGTTCAAATGAACTAAGGGATTCTCGGGTCAACTATCATAGAAATTCACGAACACAGGGATTCCTTCGTGCTCCTCCTATGCGTCGAATCAGGTTGCGTAACTGGTAACAATTGAAAGAGCTAAGCAAGACGAGTTCAGCGCCACCGATCTTGATCCAAACAACGTCGAAAATCGACGGCAAATCGAAGAAATAGTTTTCGGTGAACAGTAACTATCGAGGGTTTCAAAGAGGAAGGAGATAAGAAATATCGGGGTCGAAAATACGCTAAGTGTCGATCAGCACTTGTATTTAAATCCTAGAACTCAGCTTCTGCTCTTATCAACTCAGATCCCATCTTGCACTACAGCAGGAATCATCACTACTGAATCCAGCGCTAACTCACAGCTGGCTCAGCTGTCACGAATCAGACTTCACTACACTCCTATAACGCACAACAACAAACGACGTCGCACTAACTAATCAAAACGACGTAGCAGAGCTTCAACAGCTGGAACAGATCTCTCTCTCGCTAGCAACATATGAACAGCGCTAACAGCAGCAGTCAACTCAGATGTGTTGACCAACACGTGGCAGATTCTCGCACCCGCGCGCTAACGCAACAGATGTCTCTCGCTACTCTCATATCAGCACTCGCTAGCTACTCAGCACCGTTGACCCGCGTTGACATCTGGTCACGCCATTGAACAGATTTCACTCACCAGTGAGACATCTGAAATTGCAAAACGACGACGCATCACTACTGAGTACTCACATCTAAATGCTCACAAATTCCCGTGCAAAGACGCTGCTGGCCCATCTTCTTCCAGCGATGTTCCTCAAGTCTGGATTACTACTGGAATCACATCTCTTATCGAAAGACTCAACGAATCAACTTCAAATTCAACACCGATTTCTCCCGATAGCGCCTAGCGACTCAAAGCTGAACAACTCTAAACCAAAATATGAAATTTGAAAATCCATAACTCCCAATTAATCAAAATTTTCGAATCTCAATCCTCACAGTTATGAGATTTGGTCTCAAGGGAAAGTTGACTCCTCGTTATGTTGGACCATATGAAATTGTTGAGAGGATCGGTCCTTTTGGCTTATCGGCTGTTGTTGCCACCAGATCTGTCATCATTGCATGATGTTTTTCATGTGTCTATGTTGAGTAAATATGAGCTAGATCCTTCTCATATGCTAAGAACTGACTAGGTGGAGCTAGATCGAACTTTGAGTTATGTGGAATATCCCTTGCAGATCTTGGACAGAAAAGAGAAGCAGCTTAGGAACAAGACCATTCCTTTGGTGATGGTCCAATGGAGCAAACATGGTAGAGAAGAAGCTACGTGGGAGCTGGAAGAGAAAATGCAACGCGAATGGCCTCATCTGTTTGAGTAGATGTTGCATTTGTTTCCAGTAGCTAGTTTTGTTTGTGTTGTTTGTTCCAGTTATCTTGTACTCTTGGTTAGTAGCCTTTCGTTGCATGTTAGAGTGTTGCTGTTTGTTTTATGCGTAGAGGGATTCTTCCAGTGTTGGTTTGTGTTGGTGTTTTGGTTCGGATCTGGAGTTCTTATTTGATTTCGAGGACGAAATCTTATTTTCAGGGGAGGAATGTGAGACCCAAAGTTTATTGGATTAGTTGAGTTAATTAATCGGGTTTAGCATAGACCAAATTTGGCTTGAACAGATCTAGGATGGACCAGCTTGGGGCTGGTATGCTTGGATGTTGGTCCCTTTTTTGAAAAGAAGGATCAAAAGATCAGCAGCCGCGCTTTGTTAAAATACTTTAGAAATTTTCGCGCTGCTGATACACATTGGAGGTGCAGTACCTCGTTGTTCTTGAACAAATAAAAACTCACCAGAAGAGCACCGGAGACAGATCTGGTATGATTTAAAAATCATGCGGAAAATACCAGAACTGAATCCTATATTTTAAAAAAACTCAAACAGATTTATGTACAACATAAATCTATTCGAGACTTGTGTGCTTGTGTGCTGCTGTATGCAATGCGAGAATGCTAAGTGCTGAATTCTGTTTATGCGATGTGAGTACTGAATGCGTTATGAGTGTATGCGTGCTAAAGTAAATAGAATGCTGAATGAATAAAGAACACGATACATAGTATTTGTTTCTGGAAGTTCAGACCTCAATGTCCTACATCTCCCCTTCTTCCACCTCGGAAGGATCCACTACTAGAAGATTTGATCTTACAACTTCGTGTACAGACCCAATCCCACAACCAGCAGCTGTGAGAACTCCTAGACTCCACAAATGCACAACAGTCGCAACTGTGTGACTGACTACATACACAATTTTAGCGTCATCGTGCTTGGACGAGACATGTTTGTGAAACGTTTTGAGATTCATTCACCAAAGGATATGAATGAATCTCTGTGTGTGAGATTTGATACAATGAAGCTCAACTCTCTGTTTCTCACACACTAGGGAAACTGCTCTACACAAGCTAATTAAAACTCAGCAATCGACTCTCGTGAAAGCTCCTCTCTAATGGAGATCGATTGCTTCGTTTTTCTTTTCATTTTTCCATCTGCTGGTGCACTGTGCAATTAACTTGTTTTCTGCGACAGCCTCACAGCGACACCAACCT
>KV017462.1:51520-78246 GCA_001598015.1 Dorcoceras hygrometricum
TGATTTGAGGCAAATTGCACGACTAAATCTCAGCCATTGATTCTTTCCATCTTGAGCGTTGATTGCGTCTTGTCGCTTTCGCCATTTGAATTACGCTCAGCAGTTGACATCCAGCTTTTGTAAGTCGTCAACTGCTTCGCTGCTGATCCATTACTACGACTGGATCCATCTTCTGCGTCTGTTTGCCACGCTTCGCTACTTCTTCTTTTCTTGCGTCTGGATTCTTTGCGCTACAGCTGAAGCTTAAAATACTGCGACTGGATATCTTGCGTCTGGATGCTTCAGCTTTCGGCTGGATATATAGTACTGAAGCTCGCGACTGGATTCTTCATCTTGCATAGAAACAGCTGATTCATAGAAACTCTCGACTGGATGTGCTGTTGCTTGCGTCTGGTTGTCCAGCTGTTAAGATTAAACGCTTGTGACTGGATCCACTGTAGCTCGCGACTGGTATCTTGCGATTGGTTAGCAACTCAAAGTCTTCCTGCTGAATCTTTAGTGCAAGAGCAAAACGCTGTCGTATCAACTTATGTAAACGACATCGTTTTGCTATCGCTATCTCCAAAAGCATCTGCTGGTGAACAGTAGCTTGCGACTGGATTGCCTCCTCTACGACGTCGCTTCCTCTTGCGTCTGGATGCACAAGCTACCTGCTGATTCTTGCGACTGCTCTCTCAAACCATATGCTGAATATGATGACGTCACCGATGACGTCATCAGCGCTAATCCATCTGCTGATTCTTCAACACGACGTCGCTTCATCTATTTCGCTTCTCTTCATCTGCTGATTCTTATTGCGAATGCAAAACGCTGTCGTTCCAACTTATTCACGCGACATCGTTTTGCAATCGCCAACTCCAAATACCAACTGCTGGTTGAAGCTCTCTGCTGATTCTATTCCACTGTAGCTTCCTGCTGAACTTCTTCGTTCCAGCTCCAGCTTGCGCATCTTCTTAGCTTCTTGAATAGCGACTGTTAATAGATTCATCAACAGTACTTATAATTGGAATCTTCTTCGTCAACGAATTTCTCCAGCGCGCTTCTCAATATATGTACCAGCTGGTTCATCTTTTCTCTTTAGTGCTTGCAGCTGGTTGTCATCGTTCCAGCTGGTTTATTATGCTCCAGATGGTTCAACTTGGCCTTCGCCTGATTACGAACAGCTGATTCAACTTTGGACGTCTCCATTGCTAATCCAGCTGCCGATTCCATGAACACCAAACCAACTGCTGATCGTTTATATTGCGAACCATCGGCTGAACAAATATAGCTGCTGCTGATCGTCTTCTTCGTTCCTAAAACCTGTACACTTAAGTGGAATTGTTAGAAACACAATAACAGGTTTTGTGTAATTCAAAACTTAATCAGGATCTGTCAAAACAGATCCATCAATCTCTCCCTTTTTGATTTACACAAAACCTCAAATCAACGATGCATGTTCTAACAATTCTCTCCCTTTTTGTGGGAATCAAAAAGAGAGTGAACTGCTGGTCTCCCCATATTTAAAACAAAAAGCTCTCCCTACACTGTTACAACAAAAACAATGTAACAGCAGGAGTTTTAATCTTTGAAAAACAAAACAGCTTTGGGAAGCACCATATGCAACAGTATATGATTTTCAAAAGCAAAACTGATGCATAACTCAAAATTATAACAGACAGTGACGCCACTCTCCCTGTCTTTTATAACATGAGCTCAAATCATTTAAAAACAAAATTTTGCATCAGCTGGAATCCGCAAAACAGAACAATTTAAAATACATCAGAGCATACAAAATATTTCAAAAGAACAAGTGCTACTGAGTTGCTTAAATCTATGAAGAACCAGAACAGAGAACAGCTCAGATTTTTCTTTCTTCTACCTCGCCCCATGTGCTTGTCACTGAGCCTCGCTCCAAGTGATCTTACAGCACAACGAAAATAGAAGCTTGGCATCTGCCCGAGACTCACGCATCCCGACAGTTCATCAAGCGAAAAACCGGTTCTACATTAAAACAAATTAATTGGCCTTCATAAACAAGCTTATCAAAATATTTAAAACATTAAAAACATAGCACATGTGTTTTAAAATCAGTGCTCGTTCAAGAACAACCTGCTCTGATACCACTTGTTGGTCCCTGTTTTGAAAATAAGGATCAAGAGATCAGCAGCCGCGCTTTGTTAAAATACTTTAGAAATTTTCGTGCTGCTGATACACACTGGAGGTGCAGTACCTCGTTGTTCTTGAACAAATAAAAACTCACCAGAAGAGCACCGGAGACAGATCTGGTATGATTTAAAAATCATGCGGAAAATACAAGAACTGAATCCTATATTTAAAAAAAACTCAAACAGATTTATGTACAACATAAATCTGTTCGAGACTTGTGTGCTTGTGTGCTGCTGTATGCAATGCGAGAATGCTAAGTGCTGAATTCTGTTTATGCGATGTGAGTGCTGAATGCGTTATGAGTGTATGCGTGCTAAAGTAAATAGAATGCTGAATGAATAAAGAACACGATACACAGTATTTGTTTCTGGAAGTTCGGACCTCAATGTCCTACATCTACCCTTCTTCCACCTCGGAAGGATCCACTACTAGAAGATTTGATCTTACAACTTCGTGTACAGACCCAATCCCACAACCAGCAGCTGTGAGAACTCCTAGACTCCACAAATGCACAACATCCGCAACTGTGTGACTGACTACATACACATGAGTTTTACGTCATCGTGCTTGGACGGGAACTGTGAAAGATTTCGAGATTCATTCACAAATAGATGTGAATGAATCTCGGTGTGTGAGATTGATACAATAAGCTCTCAACTCTCTGTTTTTCTCACACATTAGGGAAATGCTCTAATACAAGCTAATCTAGATTCAGCAGTCGACACAATAAGCTCCTCTCAAGAATGATTGTCGACTGCTTCATCTTCTTTTCTTTTTCCCTCTGTTGGTGCACTGTATAAACAATGTATTTTAGCAACTGCGCTGTAGTAGCACCAACATCTCGAACACTCCTTCGAACACTTCTTCAATGGCGCTTCTCGAATATATAGCCTCTGTTTGAAATATGGCCATTAGATATTTCGAGATTCATTCACAAATAGATGTGAATGAATCTCGGTGTGTGAGATTGATACAATAAGCTCTCAACTCTCTGTTTTTCTCACACATTAGGGAAATGCTCTAATACAAGCTAATCTAGATTCAGCAGTCGACACAATAAGCTCCTCTCAAGAATGATTTTCGACTGCTTCATCTTCTTTTCTTTTCCCTCTGTTGGTGCACTGTATAAACAATGTATTTTAGCAACTGCGCTGTAGTAGCACCAACATCTCGAACACTCCTTCGAACACTTCTTCAATGGCGCTTCTCGAATATATAGCCTCTGTTTGAAATATGGCCATTAGATAGATTCCAAATCTGTTCAGCGCTTGATATGGCTAATTTGTATTCTTTCCATATGCGTGCAAACATCCTCTGTATATTGTACTGTTTCCCAGAATAGTACAAATCTTCTTCCCTTGATTTGAGGCAAATTGCACGACTAAATCTCAGCCATTGATTCTTTCCATCTTGAGCGTTGATTGCGTCTTGTCGCTTTCGCCATTTGAATTACGCTCAGCAGTTGACATCCAGCTTTTGTAAGTCGTCAACTGCTTCGCTGCTGATCCATTACTACGACTGGATCCATCTTCTGCGTCTGTTTGCCACGCTTCGCTACTTCTTCTTTTCTTACGTCTGGATGCTTTGCGCTACAGCTGAAGCTTCAAATACTGCGACTGGATATCTTGCGTCTGGATGCTTCAGCTTGCGACTGGATATATAGTACTGAAGCTCGCGACTGGATTCTTCATCTTGCATAGCAATAGCTGATTCATAGAAACTCTCGACTGGATGTGCTGTTGCTTGCGTCTGGTTGTCCAGCTGTTAAGATTAAACGCTTGCGACTGGATCCACTGTAGCTCGCGACTGGTATCTTGCGACTGGTCAACGCAAAGTCTTCCTGCTGAATCTTTAGTGCAAGAGAAAAACGCTGTCGTATCAACTTATGTAAACGACATCGTTTTGCTATCGCTATCTCCAAAAGCATCTGCTGGTGAACAGTAGCTTGCGACTGGATTGCCTCCTCTACGACGTCGCTTCCTCTTGCGTCTGGATGCACAAGCTACCTGCTGATTCTTGCGACTGCTCTCTCAAACCATCTGCTGAATATGATGACGTCACCGATGACGTCATCAGCGCTAATCCATCTGATGATTCTTCAACACGACGTCGCTTCATCTATTTCGCTTCTCTTCATCTGCTGATTCTTATTGCGAATGCAAAATGCTGTCGTTCCAACTTATTCACGCGACATCGTTTTGCAATCGCCAACTCCAAATACCAACTGCTGGTTGAAGCTCTCTGCTGATTCTATTCCACTGTAGCTTCCTGCTGAAATTCTTCGTTCCAGCTCCAGCTTGCGCATCTTCTTAGATTCTTGAATAGCGACTGTTAATAGATTCATCAACAGTACTTATAATTGGAATATTCTTCTTCAACGAATTTCTCCAGCGCGCTTCTTAATATATGTACCAGCTGGTTCATCTTTTCTCTTTAGTTCTTGCAGCTGGTTGTCATCGTTCCAACTGGTTTATTATGCTCCAGCTGGTTCAACTTTGCCTTCGACTGATTACGAACAGCTGATTCAACTTTGGACGTCTCCATTGCTAATCCAGCTGCCGATTCCATGAACACCAAACCAACTGCTGATCGTTTATATTGCGAACCATCGGCTGAACAAATATAGCTGCTGCTGATCGTCTTCTTCGTTCCTAAAACCTGTACACTTAAGTGGAATTGTTAGAAACACAATAACAGGTTTTGTGTAATTCAAAACTTAATCTGGATCTGTCAAAACAGATCCATCATTGGAGAAGTGATCGGGTCAGTATAAGTCTTCGAATCAGCTCTGGAATGTTGGTGAATTTCCGAGGTAATCAGATTTGAGTGCTGTTCAGTACTGGTTGGTGGTATTCAGATTTGGTAGTGAAATCTGAGGTCACGCGCTATTTTGGTTACGCGTGTTGGAGGTATTACGCGGGTGACGATACGACATCGTTTTGGGAGAAACCATATTTGAGTTATGAGTGTGGTTAGTGATACGTGGACAGTTCCGGTTCGTATTTTTGGAGTAGACCGGTGCGGTTCAGAGATTTCAAATTTGACGGGTTTTGTGAGTCAGATCTGAGAACGCGATGCGACGCCGTTTAGTGATTCAGTTTTGGCTAGCAAGATGACATGTCCTAGCGAGCGAGCGGTCCTCGGTGCGACGTCTTTTGGATGAGTTTCAAATCTGTTTTGGCGTAGAGTCCAGATCTGGAGTGATACTCAGATCTGAGTTGGGATCAGCTTTGATCCTATTTTGTCGGTGGCTACTGTTCATCAGATTTGGGAGACTTAAGTTGTATAAATAGAGGACTTTAACTCTAGTCTCGCCATTGTTTCCCGACACTTAGATATTTTCCTGTAAGCTTACTCTGTCGTGATACCTAACTATTATTCACCGAACCTTATCTTCTCCGATTGCCGGCGGTAGGCATCTCCGATTGAAGCAAGAGTGGTAGCGCTGGACTCCTCTTGCTAAAGCGCTTCGTTCTGTACCGTTTTTGGAGGCTTTTGGTTTGCTCGAAGAGGTTCACAAAGGAAGCTACTCTGTTTAATCTGTTATCATAAGCGTAGATTTGTTCCTCTGTGCATGTAACGCTTCGAGTAAGTGTTAGGACCTACTTTAAGCTCCGTTTAGAGCTGTTTGTTGTAGTATAAGGGTAGGTCAGAGCTGGTGGAGATCGTAGCTCCCAGTTTGTGGTTTCTGTGCTACTGTCCCTGAATCGTTGCTTGTATTTGGTTTGCCAGGTTTCAGATCTGTGCGCTCGGGACCCTGTTTGTAGTAATTGTAGCCCAGAACTAAGGTACGGATGTGAGCTTATTTACAGCATTGGATTTGGCATGGATTTTATGTGTGCTGCTGTGTATGCTTCTGTGTTGTTATTGCTTGCTCCTGCTGTGTTGTTTACTGCAAGCTGTTACACTACATACACGCATTATTCATGTTGAGCTCAGATCTTGTTTAGCCGTGCCTTGTTGTGTTGATCTGTGCGTACCAGGATGCTTGTGTTGGAGGCCGAGCGGGTAACTCCCGTGTACCTCATCTCCCTGCTGGGATCTGTTATCCGCTATGAGCGGAGTGGGTAGCTCCCACATCTCATGAGTTGGGCAACAGCAGGTTGAGTGAATTGTTGTGCATCTGGTACTGTGTGTAGAGGCGAGTGGATAGCTCCCATATACTCACACACCCCGTGGCCACTATCTTCCAGTTGATTGGATATCAGTTGTTGATCTGTTTCTTGAGATCCTTTGGCTCCCTGCCTTTGGTTGTAGCATTGTTCTCATACATAGCATCTGCATATTATCTATTGCTATCTAACAGCTGTTTTTCAGTTGCTCTTCGTACTGGGGTTTGACCCCATGTCCCTCTGGGGCTGGTTGTCTTGTTTTCCTATGTGTGTTTTCAGGTTATCATGGTTTCTCAGCTGGTCGTGAAGTTGATCCAGCTGGTAGTGCTCCGGGAGGTGGATAGAGTGTCCCAGTTATATATAGTAGATACATGTTATAGTGTATTGTATCTATGTTGAGCGAGAGACTCATCTGCTTGTTTATTTGGGAGTAACTCTATGGTTGTATGCTAGCTGTGCTGTATGTGTTGTAGTTGGTTTTCGATCGTTGTAAAACCAATATTTTGAATATCATTGTACTTTAATGTTTTCTAGGTCAGGCCAAAGCGAAAACTTTTAGCCACTATTTTAATTGCTTCCGCTATTGTTTACTGCGTGGTTTATCTCTGAGTTGTGCATGAGGCCTGACATTTTTGGTATCAGAGCTTAAGGTGGGATAAGCTCAATCCCTTGATCACACTTGAGTCTAGGCACAATGTTGCTTGTTGCATGTGCTTGATTATGTGATATATTTATGCTGTGTGACCTTATCCTCTTAGTACCTTCGTATATGCTGCCTAGACGTCGGGGTATTGGTAGAGGATAGATTCCAGAGGAATCCGAGGGTTAGAATGAGGAAGTACAGCGTAGTGGACCTTTTCATAGACGTGATAGACAGGTTGAGGTTGAGGTAGATGAGCTGGCAGCCTGTGTGGACGACATGGAACTTGTGATGGCGAGGTTTCAGCGGATGAACCCTCAGAATTTTAACGGTGATGAGTATAGTTCTGATGCAGAGTCCTGGTTGCAGCACATTATCGGGTTGTTCGACCGTGTGAGGTATGATGACGAGCGTAGGTTGAGTTTGGCTACGTTCCAACTGAGGAGTAATGTGGAGCGTTGGTGGAGAGGTGCTTCTAGAGCTCTATAGGAGACCGATGTAGGTATCTCGTGAAATAGTTTCTGTACTGCCTTTCGACAGGAGTACATCCCTAATTCCTATGTTAACGCCAGCGAGCGTGAGTTTGATAACCTGGTGCAGGGGACTATGCCTGTGGGGGAGTATGCCCGGAGATTTTCTTCTCTTTTTGCGTATGTTCCGCATGTTTCCAGCCGAGAGAGGGTGAAGAGGAACAAGTTATTGTAGGGACTGAATGAGGATTTCTATTGTTTGGTGCTGGCGAGTTCACCGACTAGTTCTGCGGATGCGGTGGACAAGGATATGGATATTGAGGAGGGACTGCAGAACCTTAGGTCTCGTGTTAGGCCGCAAGTGGTGCAAGGTAACCGTCCCATGGTTCCGAGGGTGCAACCTTCCCAGTCTTTGCAGTCATCCCAGCCACCCTAGCAGCAGACAGCCCAACAGTCTGGACGCCACAGGTTTAGGCCTCGTGGTCATCAGTTCAAGAATAAGTCGGGTTCTAGTTCTTCTGGTTCGGCCAGTTCTAGCAGTAGTAGTCCCAAGGTCGAGTTTTGTGGCCAGTGTGGAGGAAAGCATCCAACGGCGCAGTGTGTTGGCGTGCAGGGTGCGTGTAACAAAGTCGGGTTCTAGTTCTTCTGGTTCGGCCAGTTCTAGCAGTAGTAGTCCCAAGGTCGAGTTTTGTGGCCAGTGTGGAGGAAAGCATCCAACGGCGCAGTGTGTTGGCGTGCAGGGTGCGTGTAACATTTGTGGGCAGTATGGACACTTTGCGAGAGTGTGTCCTTTGGCTGGATCTCAGCACACCGCTGCCCCACCGCAGGGTCGTTCAGGGGGATCTGGTAGAGGTCGTTCTTTCCCTGTGCAGCAGCAAAGGATGGGGGAGACGCATTATAGAGACTGGTCCTTCGCATTTTGGACAGTCTTCCCAGCCTCACTTCTCAGGACCCCAGGTTGCCCAGGTGAATGCCATGACGAGGGAGCAAGCGGAGGGCACGCCAACAGGAGTGATCGCAGGTACTTGATTTGTCTTTGATTTTCATGTGCTTGTATTGTTTGATGAAGTTGCTGAGGCAGGAGTCAGCGAGCGTGAACAATGTCGACGCTTGTGATGACGTGAAGGCGGAGATATGAATAAAGACTCGTACAGTGAAATAAGTAACCATCTGGAAATAAAACCAGTTGAGACACCAGCTCCATGAAGCGACCTACTGAGTATGATGAACAAGCTGGCTCGAAGCAGCTCAAAAGCAGATAAGAACAGAGCAGCTCGAAGTAAAGACTAGCTCGGATAGCACAACAGCAGATGCCATCAAATCTACGAGCTGGTGCAAAGAACCAAAGCTGGTTAAGGACAAACCAGCTCGATGAAGAAGAGCAGAACAGAGAGAAAAGCAGAGATCAAGAGCAGAAGCAGAATAAAAGACAAACAAAGCGATTTGAATACAAGAATATACACAGAATTGTTTTCAGTATTCAAATCGACTTTCTTATATTGTCTTCTCAAAGTACAGTGCTCACGTACTTAAAGTGAGAAAAAGCCTGCGATGCATTTATGGACAAAGGACGCAAAATACAACAGTGTCAGAAGACTTTTCAAAACGACTACTTCTTTGTGTCCAACGGATATAACTTCGTATCAGGCTATATATATAGAGCACAGCACAAGCAGACGGGACAGAGATGAGAAGAGAGAAGTCGAAAAGGTGTTGTGCGAACCAAAATGTAAAAGAAGAAAGCACAACCCTGGGAAGACAATGAAAAATCAGCTCGGATAGGAGCACTTCCCAGTGTGTGAGATTACATCTTCTAGAGATTGAGCGTACACTGTAATCTCACACACGATTCACTCACATATATTTGAGAAAGCTGATTAGATTAGCTGAGTGAAAAATGACTTCCATTGTAGTATTTGGACAGAGACGTTAAACAAGTCTAGTTGTCTTTCGCACTAAGACGTAAAAGAAGTGTGTGTAGTCTTTCTCACTGAGGCGTTAAAGAAGTGGAGTTAGACACGCAGCTTGCGGGCTGGTATGCAGTGGTGTTGCTAGGAGTTCTTACGGCTGCTAGTCATAGGAGTGGGTTGTAGCGTGCAATCGAAGTCTTCGAGTGGAATCCTTCCCGATTGCGGAAGAAGAGAAGACGTAGGAGCTTCAGCTCCGAACTTCCATAAAAAAACTGCAGCATATTTCTTTACTGCTTACTGCATTTACATTCACGCATTGCATACTTTATCACTAAGCATAAAATCGTAAAAGAGCTTTCGAATATAAGAGTGCAGTTTGAGTTACTTCCGCATGATTTTAATTCATTACTCAATCTGTATCTCGGTGTATTAACATTCAAGAACAATGAGCTATTGCAACTCAAGTGGTAAGAAACCATATTTGTTAGCGTTAAACCAGCTCGCAGAGCAGCTGGTGATCTGGACCAGCTCGCAGAGCTGTTGGTCCAGATTCACGCGATCTGGTTTCACAAGTTAGTGCTGATTTTCGAAATAACTTTTAAAAATGCATGCAACTTACGGGGTGATGTCTAGGCTGTATAAGAGCTTACGTGAGATGTGGCAGAACTCACTAAAATCCTCGGATTTTCGATCCCAACAATTGGTAACAAAGCGCTTTTGCGATCTGGTACCCCATGTAAAGGGACCAACAAACTTCAAGATACCCATCATTACTATTCTGTGTTTCATCTTGAGAGTCACATCTGACAAGTTATAGATATTGAATATAAAATAAGTGCTATGAATATAATAATTTAGTAGCATAGTATCTATGCACAAAAAATGACATATTCTTATGTTCTCGTAATATATCAAATTATCTAATCACTTGAAACTAAATTTTATGAATGATCAATATTCAAAAAACACAACCCTACATAACTTAAGACAACATATGATGAAAAAGAACAACCACGAGATAGTACCACCAACAAATTATTCACCAGCAACAATACAAATACGACTTAGTATTCTTACATCTCCACATTGCGGCTCCCATTCGGTCATTTTTCACTGTCCGCATATCAGTTATTGTTAAATTCATACACATGTAAAGATGATTCATATGACGAACATCGTCGTCTTCATGCAATGTCATATACAACTTTCAATGGGGAACTAGATATTGCAATGTCACATTTTGTGAACTTATCTCCTACAATGTCTCCCAAAATTGAGAAACAACTCCATTAGACTAAAGCCATTACAAATGAAAATTATATAGAGCTTATCTTTATACTCCCAGCTATCAAGAAACGTGAAATTGGAAGATCGATATTCAGAATCCTCTCACCAATATATTGAGCAAAAACTTCTGTCACCGTACACATTCATAAATTGCAATTGAAAATTAACTAAACTGAAAAAAAAAAAAATAATCAATGTAAAAAGAAACGTTAATTATATCATATGGTTCAAAAGACATACTTCCCAAGTTTCAAAATAGAAAATATAAATCAAGAACAATTATATATGGAACACTAAATTGATATGTAATATTTTGTAAAATAATCAGCCCGACTCGCCGAATAAATGATCAAATCATACAATTATTTCATACTTTATAAGAATTAGCATAAAATAGACGAAGCGACTGTTGGATATCGTTGGATCCGGATCATGCTCCTGGGACATAACGGAAGTTTTAAAAAATTTTTATGCCTGGGGGCACTCACAGGCATATCACATGCAACAATTACAATAATAAACATACATGTGATGCTTAAGTGGTTACCTTTGACGACTTGGAACTCGGCTCCGACCAATCCTCAGAGAAAGATGGGCCTTCAAAGGTAGAATCTCGAACAATGCCTAATCAGATCCACGAGCAGAATCCCAACTCATTTGTTCTGCAAAAAGAATCTCCCTGTCGAGTTGGTCGCAACAATGTGCGATAGCAGCGGCGACAACATAAAGAAGGCTACGGCCAAGATGTGAGATCCGAAAGATTATTTGAGCATTTAATTTAATTAATCGTGTTTAGTATATACCAGTCAGGCGTGAGCTGATCTGGGACGGGCCAGCTCTGAGCTGGTATGCTTAGTGAAGGAACGCTGGTTTGTGCGTGGATTCAGATCTGGGTTGGTTTTCGTAGAATGGTCAAATATGGATGGTTGGATAGCATATACATTGTTGTCACAAGTTATTCTGGGTACGCTAAGTTGGAAAGCGGGTGACAGAGCGACGTCGTTTGGAGAAATCAGTTTTGAAGAGCGAAATCTGGTAGTGCTGTGTAGATCGGTCGGTTCGTGGTTTTAGTGTAAACCCGTACGGTTTATAGGTTCAGGATGAGGTCAGATCTGAACGAGTGTGAGCTGGTCATCCGGATCTGGGTTGCGATGCGACGCCGTTTAAGTGTACCCGTGTAAGCGCTAGCTGGATGACACGTGTGAGTCGACCAAGGTATAATCTGGACAGTGCGTGTGATCTATTCTGGATGTGAAGTCTGGGGGAAAACAGGATCTGGTAGCAGGTACGAGCAGCTAAGTGCACTAGATGGTTAAGCAGAGATCAGGATAGATGTTTCAGAGGTTTCAAGTTGTTATTCCAATGGAGAAGGACTTTTGGTTGAGATGGAGAACTTGATTGTAGTACGATGCCGTTTTGAGAAACCAGATTTGTTTTGTGTTGTTCTGGAGAGCATCGTTTTAAATTTTTTATATAATTTTTCAACTACTTATTTTATAAAAACACATCATTCATACAAAAACTAAATGAAATATAATCATAAATGATCTAATATTATATAAATTACACATCATGAACTAGTCAATGATTTAATTACAAAAAAATATCACCATATGCATCACCATATAACTCTCTTCTCCATATATAATATCGCGTCATTCCAAGCACTATTCAGCATGTCCCCATCTCCTACAAAATAATAAGATGTAAATAAAAAATATTTAAAACACTTTAATACAATAATAAAGTAACTTAACTTACCTCTACATCGGAGTCGTCGTCAAAAATTTGATCCTTTGAAATTGTAGAATCTAATAATACAAAATAATCATAAACATTACAAATGAAAAAATAAGATAGTATTAGAAGTAATTTCATTACAAAAATATGATACCTTGCATCTCAGACCATAGTCAATATCGAGCACACATCAAAGCCTTCACAGTTTTAGGATGAAGCCTATTTCGGTGAACACTTAGAACTCTTCCACCAGTACTAAATGTTGATTCAGAAGCAACAGACGTCACAGGAATAGCCAACACATCCTTAGCAATATTATGCAAAATGGGATATTTGATCCCATTTGTTTTCCACCAACATAAGATATCAAAATCTCCGGTATTTCTTGGCAATAGAGACTCTTATAAATAATAATCCAACTCCGACTTCTCAAGTTCAGTATTAGTATTAGAATCCATGAACATCTCAAATTTATTAGCGTAATGACCACGCTTAGGAAGTGGAGGCCTTGAAGATGAAGATTGCATATGTTTCTCTTCCCCATATTGTTTGGATTTTTTCTTGTACTCTTCAACGAGATAATACAACTGATTTTTCAACTTTTCAATTTCAAAGGAAGACGTATCACCATAAACAAGAGGATAATAGAATTGAATAGTCTTCATCTTGTACCTCGGATCTAAAATGATTCCAATTGCCAATAAAAATTCATCACATCCCAGTATTTTTCAAACTTTAACTTCATATTTATTTCCATTGTTTGCACCACAATATCATCCAACAGTACCCAATCATTAATCGCCAACTTAATATCACAAAAGGTCGAGAAAAAAGATTTATAGTAGGATATTTGGTCCCCGAAAACAACTCAGTGGCATCATAAAAAATCTCCAATTTCGAATAAATCTCTCTCACTTTCGACCAATCTTCTTCGGTGGGAACTCTTTTATATAAAGACTCACGATGTTTCAAACGAGCAAACACATCTTTATATTCCAACGCAGTGTTAAGCATTAAATATGTAGAGTTCCATCGTGTTTTGCAGTCAAGTTCCAATTTTTTAGTGCTTTCAACCTTCAACTGTCGAGCTGTTTCAATAAATTTTTCATCTCTTTTGGGTGTTGCTGTCCAAAATCCAACACTATACCTAATTGTTTCAATACTACCACTGATTAAATCTAATCCATCCCTCACAACCAAATTTAAAATATGGACACAACACCGCATATGAAATAACTTCCCTTTTAAAATAAGTGAACTCGGAGTAAGCTTATCTAGGATACACTCAATCATAGCATCATTAGTGGTGCAATTATCAAAAGTCAAGGTAGATAACTTACGATCCATGTTCCAATCCAAAAGACATTCAACAAGAGCATTTGCGAGGACTTCAGCAGTATGTGGGCATGGAACATATATAAACCTAGTAAAATATATATATATAACAAATTTTAATAATAGTAATAATATTGTGAATAACAAATATAAGCACAAAGTTAAAAGGATAAAATAAATAAGTACCTCACGAGTCGACTTTGCAATTTCCATGAGACATCGATGAAGTGTGAAGTGAAGGCCATGAATCCTCTTTTTTGATTACTTGATGTCCACATATCCGTTGTCAACGCAATTCGACTAGTATTTGAGTCTAATAATTTCATTGTTTTCTCTCTTTCATACTCAAATATCTTCATGATATCATTCTTAATTGTGTTCCGGGAAACAACTTTAAACAATGGTTGTAAGGCACAAGAATACCTTCTAAAGCACACATGATCAACTATTGATAGAGGATACTCATGCAATGTAATCATATTCGCAAGCTCTTTCCTGGCATGATCTTGGTTGAAATGGTATGCCCCAAGCACCATTGCTTCATCAGTGACTTTTGTTGGTTGCAATAGAGATTGTTTTATGGTCTTCTGTTTTTTGTGCAAACACGTCTTCATGTGGTCAAGTAAATGTCTGGTGCCATTCTTAGTTTCACCACCTAGAGCTTTCTTGCAATCATTGTAGATCGCTTTCCATTTACCTCCGATTAACTTTCTCTCAAAATGAGCCCATGCAGGAGATCTAAATTTTCTTTTACTTCCACCAGCTTCCATCATTTTTTCAGCATCTAAACTGTCATTTTCAGGTGTTTCAGTTGCATCGATTGAAACACTCTCATTCTACGAATGTGATGGAGTTGGTGCGAGTGCTTGACTTCCCATAGTTGGAGCAGTTTCCATAGCACCGACAACTTCTATATCATTATTTTCCATCTCTATCGAAAATGAGATACTATAATACAGTTAAATCGATTCTCAGTTGGGCTTTCTAGTGTACATGGAAAGCAGAAGTCCAAAAGGTAATGTAGTGATTAGAAGAAGCAAAAAGTGACGGAAAAACACAATTTTGCAGAAGGATAATGAAAAATGAAGCACTCTGCTTCTCACCAACCCAACTCATAATATTTAATTATTAGATATTCCTATCATCTAGAGATTTATTTATTGGTTAAAAGCCAAGAATCACTTTATTTTAATAACCAACATTTGCTGACTATCATATTGAACGGTTTAGCATTTAAATTATATTGATTTCATTCCAACCCACTCGGACGTATCAAAAAAATTGTGAAATATGCAAGGGAAATATAATTCTGGTTGAAATTGAAACAAATGAAAAACAAAGCTACACCACTAAGTCAAGATCAAAGCTTAATATATCATTAAGATGGAAAGAATGGGTCCGTATATACCAACAAAGCTTAATACTTAAAACCAAGTAAAAAGATACAATGAAGAGAAGAATCCCGAATAGTGGTTGGATGTGTAATACCTCACCCGCAGACAATTTCACATCTTCACTCGTATAGTCGGGCACTCAAGCCGAAGAAGTTCAAACATTAATAAAATCAGATCCAACACCATAGCATATAATTTCAGACATTTCATTTTCAAGTCAAGGAAGCGCGGCATTGTATTAAAAAAGGAAAACTCGGTGCCTGAGATGCACCTGCAACAACAACTGAAGAAGAAGAACCATACGAACCTTTCACTTTTCCTCATTTTAGGGTTACACAGACGGTTGATGCGGACGGAGACAGACAGTGGATGGAGGTCGGCTGATCGATGTTCAATCGAGCAAGAATCAAGAGATGCGCTTGTTCCAATGGGGAATAGGGAATAGGGATTTGGAAGCTTTGCCCAAATAAGGTAACGGGCCTTGTTTAAATGTTTTACTTTTTCTTTAATTTTAAATTATTATTATTATTATTATTTTAATCGGGGCGGTTTTGGGGATTCGGGAATGGGGAGAGTATCCCCATAACCGCTTCGAATTCCTCTCGGGGATTTTCAAAATACCAGAAACCAAAACCAAAACTGAAAAAACCCCCCCAAAACCGCCTCCATTCGGTTTTTCCCCACGGGGGCTCGAACCCGCGGGGAAAATTGCCATCCCTAGATGACGTGTACCAGATGGGAGAGAGAGAGACCAATGAGCTGGTCAGATCTGAGTGAGACTCCTGTGCGATGTCGTTTGGTGGTAGTCAGATCTGGTGTAGCGTTCAGATCTGAGCTGGTGTCAGCTGTGAGCCCTGAGTGTCGGTGGCTACTGTTCATCAGATCTACGGAGACTTAAGTGGTATAAATAGAGGACTTTGAACAGACGTACGCCATTGTTTTCCAACACTTCAAATATATTTCTCCCGTAAACATATCCTCTACTGTAGCGAAACCCTTACTGTTCACCGTAGTCTATTTCTTCCTATTGCCGACGATAGACGACATAGCTTGGAGCAATATTTGTAGCGTTGAGTTCCCCTTTCCAAGATGCTTCCATTACTACCCATTTTGAGAGCTTTGAGCAACTGGAAGAAGAACACGAAGAAGCTACAGTGTGCTATCATTCGTATTCTGGTCGATTGATTCTTCTGCTCAGGTAGTGCTTTCGAGTTAGTGTTAGATCCTACCTTATATTTCGTTTAGAGCCAGCTATCTTGTTTTAGGGGTAGGATAGAGCTGGGTTGAGCTGGTGGCTCCATTTCATATTTCTGTGCTTACTGTCCCTGAGTTATTGTTGTTGTTGGCTAATCAGGTTTCAGATCTGAGTTACTCGGGACCCCTGTTGTGGTAATTGTATCTCAGAAGCTAAGGTACGGATTTGAGCTTGTATTACAGTTTGGGATAGGCATGGATATATGTGTATGATTGCTGGTATGCGTTTAGTGTGTATGCTGTCGTATCGTTGTTGCTTACTGCTAGTCTTTGTGCTGATTATTGTAAGCTGTTGCATTGGCATACACACATCTTTCCTGTTGAGCTCATATCTGTTAGTCGTATGTTGTTGTTGTGCTAACCCGTATGTACCAGGTGCTGTTGTTGAGGACGAGCGGCAATACCGTGCTCCTCATATCCCTGCTGGTTTAGTTGTTAGTCGCTATGAGACGAGGGGTAGCTACCATGCTCTCATGAGCTTTGGCAACAGCAGGTTGAGTGATCTGGTTTATGCTCTGGTACAGTGCGTTGAGATGAGTGGATAGCTACCACACTCTCACATGCTTCGTGTCCACTACCCTCTGTTCGCTTCTGTTGACAGCTGTTGATCTGGTCCTTGAGCTCCTTTGGCTTCCCGATTCGGTTGTAGCCAGTTGCCTTTGCATCCCGCTGTACTCATGCATAGCACGTGCATTGATATCTGTTGCTATTTGTTTGCTGTTTTAGTTTGCTCTCCGTACTGGATTTGACCCCTGTCCCTCTGGGGCTGGTTGTTTTGGTTGTATGTGTGTTGTTCAGGTTACCCAGATTTCTCTGCTGGTCGTGGAGATCACTTAGTTGGTGGTGCCCCGAGAGGTGGATAGAGTTCCAGTTACCTATATTCTATAATAATGTGTTAGAGTCATCGCCGGGGAATGTCCCGTGATGATGTTCTATTGCTGATTTGTGTTTATGTTGATTGGGAGACACTCGATGTTTGTATTGTTATTTTCTTGTTGATTGGTTTGTTGGTTGTTGTAAAACAAATATTTTGAGTATCAATGTATTTTTAAATTCTGTTTTCTAAGTCAGGCCAAAGCGAAAAATTTTAGCCACTTTTTATATGCTTCCGCAGTAGTGTTGTGCCCTTGATCTCTGTTTAGTGCACCGGGCCTGACATTTTTGATATCAGAGCTTAAACTAGGATAAGCTCGAATTCTTTTGATCACGCTTGAGTCTAGGCACTTTGTTTCTTGTTGCGTGTGCTTGACTATGTGATATATTTGCTCTGTGATCTTATTGTATTAGTGTTTGCCTAGATGCCGCCTAGACGTAGGGGTAGAGCTACGAGGCAGATCCCGATAGAATCTGAGGCTCAGAATGAGGAGGTAGAGCATAGTATCCCTGTTCGTAGGCGTGCTAGGCAGGTTGATGATGAGGTGGATGTGTTGGCAGCCCGTGTGGACTAAATGGAACTGATCATGGCGAGGTTTCAGCAGATGAATCCTCAAACGTTCAATGGTGACGAGTCTAGTTCCGATGCTAAGTCCTGGTTGCAGCACATTACAGGGCTGTTTGATCGAGTACGGTATGATGATGAGCGTAGACTGAGCTTAGCTACGTTCCAATTAAGGAAGAATGAAGAGAGATGGTGGAGAGGTGCTTCAAGAACTCTTGAGGAGACTGGTGTGGGGACTACTTGGGACAGTTTTTGAGGAGTACGTTCCGGAGTCTTACGTGAATGCCCGGGAGCGCGAGTTCGATAATTTGGTTCAGGGAACCATGTCTGTGGGGGAGTATGGTCGAAGGTTTTCTTCTCTCCTTGCCTATGTTCCTCATGTGTCTCGTCGTGAGAGGCGAAGAGGAACCGATTCTTGGGAGGACTGAATGAGGATCTTTATCCTTGGTGTTGGCGAGTTCACCTACTAGCTATGCAGATGCGGTGGACAAGATGATGGACATCGAGGAAGGGTTACGGAACCGTAAGTCTCGGATTCAACCACAAGCCGCTCAAGGTACACGTCCCAATGTCCTAGGGGCGCAACCTCCCCAACTCTTCTCATTCATTCCATCAGCCCCAGCAGTCAGCACAACAATCTGGACGTCATAGGTTCAGGCCTCGTGGCCATCAGTTTAAGAAGATGTCGGGTTCTAGTTCTTCCGGTTCGGGCAGTTCGAGTAGCAGCAGCATTCCCAGGGCCAATTTCTGTGGTCAATGTGGAGGCAAACACCCTTCGACGCAGTGTGTAGGGGTTCAGGGTGCTTGAAATCTTTGTGGGTAGTACGGACATTTTGCGAGAGTGTTTCCATTAGCTGGATCTCAGCACACCGTTGTCCCACCGTAGGGTCGTTCTGATGGGTCATCTTGAGGTCGTTTTTTCCCTTTTCAGCAGCAGAGGATGGGGGAACTTTGCACAGGCCGTTCCAGTAGCTTGGTCCTTCGCGTTTTGGACAGTCTTCCCAACCTCATTTCTCAGGACCTCAGCAGGCCTAGGTTAATGCCATGACACGGGAGAAAGCAAAGGACACGCCTAGAGAAATCATTTTAAACGAGGATAATTTATTTCAGGAAAAAACTCTTCAATCCATTCAGTTTTTCAGTTCAGAAGATTTGACAGCACAAGCTCAGATTTTTGATTTAGACCAGGTCAGCTTAGAAGCAGTCATCTCGAAGACTATCAGCTTAGAACATCTATAAGCTCAGATTAGGTAACTTCAGGGTACGATAAGATTTTGAGGTACAGTATCCGACTATCAGCTTGATTTGATGTGTTGACTTCTGAGGATATTGTATAGTCGTTGGGACTACTTTTAGCAAAATCCTGATAGACCAAAGATCTGGTATCAACTGAGAATGACGAAATGTATCTAAAAGAGGAAAGTATTTATGTATTCGTACAAAGGACCGGACAAGCATTAAATACTCAGTAGACAAATCATTTGAATCTATACGACGTGTCTACGGGTAACATTTATTACCGTTGGATCCAAGGAGTATAAATTGGAGAAGCTAATCAGTTTACATAGAGTGTCGGTCCTCGTCAATCACAGAGTTTAACCACGCAACACAGAGCGGAAGCAATAAAATAGTGGCTAAAATTTCACTTTTTGGCCTGACTAAAAGATTACATAATATAAATTACTGCAATACTCGAAATACAGGTTTTACAACACTTAAAACCCAACTACATCTCATACAACATACAAACATAGAGTGACTCCCAAATAAACAGAGCGATGAGTCTCTCGCTGAACATAGATACAATACAATATAAAGAGAATATCATATGTATCCACTACATATAATTGGGACACTCTATCCACCTCCTGGGGCACCACCAGCAAGATCAACTCCTCTACCAGCGGTGAAACCATGGTAACCTGAAAACACACATAGGCAAACAAACACCAGCCCCAGAGGGACACGGGTCAAACCCCAGTACGGAGAGCAACTGAAAAACAGCTAATGGAAAGCAACAAACAATATGAAAATGCTATGCATGAGATGAGGCTACAACCGAAGGCAGGGAGCCAAAGGATCTCAATAGCTGCTCAACAAGCGAAACAGATCAACTGAAAAATGGTGGCCATGTGGTGTGTGAGTATATGTGAGCTATCCACTCGTCTCGGCACACGGTACCAGATGCAAAACATAGCTCAACCTGCTGTTGCCCAACTCATGAGGTGTGGGAGCTACCCACTCCGCTCATAGTGGCTAACAGATCCCAGCAGGGAGATGAGGGTGACGGGAGTTACCCACTCGGCCTCTAAAACAGGAATCCTGGTACACACAGATCAATGCAACAGGCACGGGTAAACAAGATCTGAGCTCAATATGCAATAATGCGTGTATGCAATGACAACTTGCGGATAACAACACAACAGAAGTAAGTCACAACAGCAACGAAGCATACACAGCAGCAAACATAATCACTCATGCTCAATCCAAAGATGTAAAGCAAGCTCACATCCGTACCTCAATTCTTCTGAGCTACAATTACCGCAAAGCAGTCTCGAGCAACACAGATCTCACACCTGCTAAGCCAAACACAGATACTAGCTCAGGGACAATAGCACAGAAACCACGAATTGGGAGCTACGAGCTCAACCAAATATGTCCTACCCTTCTAACACAACAGAAGGCTCTAAACAAAGCACAAGGTAGGATCTTAACACTTACTCAACGAGCTAACTAAACGGCAGAATCGAAGCCACGCTTATGCTAATAGACTACAGAAGGGAGATGTCTTCGCAAACCTCTCCAGCTTCACGCAAGCTTCCAAAGGCTGTACCAAACGAAGCGTTTCAGCAAGAGGAGTCCAGCGCTACCACTCTTGCTTCAATCGGAGATGTCTACCGTCGGAAATCGGAGAAGATAATATTCGATGAACAGTAGCTAGGGTATCGCGACAGAATTCGCTATCGGGAAATATTCTAAGTGTCGAAGCTGAAAAATAAAGAACGAAAGCAAAGTCCTCTATTTATAAGGTCAAATCTGCTCAAATCTGAAGAACAGAACCCACCGACACTTAAGTCTCGAAACTGGTTTCCCACTCGGATCTGAATCTCACATCAGATATGGCTCTACGTCAAACAGATCCTGACTTAAGCAAACGAAGTCGCACAAAGTCTACTGCTGCTTCTGGACACGTCACCCGCTACTCGAATCTGAAATGCTAAAAAGCATCGCATTGCAAACACTCAGATCCTATCGAAATCTGAATCTCACCCGCTAAACCAAAACGTTGTCGTTCCAACTAATCCAAACGACGTAGTTTAGCTATTTGCTACAAAACACGCTGGCTCACAACTGAACGCATGCGATACCAGATTTCATCACCACAACTGAGCGCGATCACTAGAGCTGATCAACATTCACATCTGACCAGTTCCCGCGGAAATTCCAACTCTCCAGATCTGTTTCAAGGATTCATACGGACCCGATAACTTTGCCAAGCACACCAACTCAAAGCTGGCTCATCCCAGACCTGTTCAAGCCAAATCTGGTATATGTTAAACCCGATTAATTACTCAATTAATATTATTAAACTTTCGGGTCTCACATCTCTCCCACACTAAAACAGGATTTCGTCATCGAAATCAAATATCTCCAGAACTGAACCAAAATAATCAGCAGAAAACTGAACACTC
Source organism: Dorcoceras hygrometricum (assembly GCA_001598015.1). Classification (NCBI taxonomy): domain Eukaryota; kingdom Viridiplantae; phylum Streptophyta; class Magnoliopsida; order Lamiales; family Gesneriaceae; genus Dorcoceras; species Dorcoceras hygrometricum. The sequence continues at coordinate 72,941 of KV017462.1, forward strand.
AACGAGAGGCTACTAACCAAGAGTTAAAGATAACTGGAACAAACAACGCAATCAAATCTAGCTACTGGAGACAAATACAATATCTATTCGAACAGATGCGGCCACTCACGCTGCATTTTCTCTTCCAGCTCCCACATAGCTTCCTCTCTACCATGTTTGTTCCACTGGACCATCACCAAAGGAATGGTCTTATTCCTCAGCTGTTTCTCTTTTCTATCCAAGAACTGCAAGGGATACTCAACATAACTCAAAGTCCGATCTGGCTCTACCGCGTCAGTCCTCAACACATGCGACGGATCTGGATCATACTTCCTCAACATCGACACATGAAAAACATCATGTAAGGAAGACAAATCTGGCGGTAACAACAGCCGATAAGCCAAAGGACGAATTTTCTCAACAATCTCATAGGGTCCAACGTAACGAGGAGATAACTTTCCCTTGAGACCAAATCTCATAACACTGCAGAAAGGAGAAACTTTCAGGAAAACCAGATCTCCAACCTGAATTCTAAAGGTCTATGCCTCTTATTCGCATAACTGGCTTGGCGATCTTGTGCAGCTTTCATTCGTTGGCGAATCAGATCCACTTGATCTCTCATCTGCTGCACAAATTCTGGAGAAGACAACTGCTTCTCCCCCACTTCTTCCCAGCAGATAGGCGATCTACACTTCCTGCCATACAAAGCTTCAAAATGCGCCATACCAATCGTGACCTGATAACCCAAGACAACGAATCTTGCCAGCTACAACTAAAATCCATCACAACAGCTCTCAACATATCCTCTAAAATCTAGATAGTTCTCTCAGATTGGCCATCTTTCTGGGGATGATACGCTGTGCTCATATCCAATCTAGTACCCAAATTTGTTTGCAAACTCTTCCAAAACCTGGAACTAAACCTCGGATCACGATCGGAAACGAGAGAAACAGGCACACCATGCAATCGCACCACAAAATCTATGTACAACTTTTCCATTTACTTCAAAGAATACGTCATACTGTATGGAATGAAGTGAGCAGACTTCGACAATCTATCGATAAAAACCCACACAACATCACACCCTCTGCTGGAACGAGAAAATGCGCAACAAAATCCATTGCTATGTGCTCCCAATTCCATTGGGGAATCTCCAAACTCTGCAATAGACCACCAGGTCTCATCCTCTCGGTCTTAACTTGCTGACAATTCAAACAACGGGCTACAAAATCAGCAACATCAATCTTCAAACCTGCCCACCAGTAATGCTGCTTCAAGGCATGATACATCTTCCTTGTACCAGGATGCACACTGTGTCTACTACAGTGCGCTTCTCTCAAGATCTCCTCCTTCAAATCAATTAGATTTGGCACAACCAACCTGCCACGAAACCTCAAACAACCATTAGACGAGACAGAATAATCCTCAATCTGTCCAGCTCTCACCTTCAGCTTCAACTCATGGATAGATGGATCTGTTCTCTGAGCCGCTCTAATGCTCGCAACAATCTGTGGCTCAACTTGAAAAGAAGACACCACAACATAATCCTCAGCTGGGTAAAATCGTCAACCAGTAGTGCTTAGATGCTCATGGACCTTCGAAATCTGCAACGAAGCCAGCATCGCTAATTGAGCCTTTCTACTCAATGCATCATCAACTACATTCACTTTCCCAGGCTGATATTGGATCTCACAATCAAAATCCTTAAGCAGCTCCATCCATCTACGCTGTCTCATGTTCAAATCTGACTGAGAAAACAGGTACTGAAGGCTCTTGTGGTCTGAATACACCACAAACTGCTCGCCATATAGATAGTGGCGCCAAATCTTCAAGGCAAAAACCACTGCTGCCAACTCCAAATCATGAACTGGGTAACGAGTCGCATGCGGCTTCAATTGATGAGAAGCATACGCAATGACTCGACCATGCTGCATCAACACACAACCCAATCCATTCAAAGAAGCATCCAAACACACAACAAAACCACCTGAACCAGACGGAAAAGCTAACACAGGCACAGAAGTTAGCTTCTCTTTGAGCAACAGAAAACTGTTCTCACATTGCTCAGTCCACACAATCTCTTATCCTTCTGAGTCAACTACGTCATAGGCTTAGCTATACTAGAGAATCCCTCTATAAAACGCCTATAACAGCCAGCCAAACCCAAGAAACTACGAATGTCGGCAACATTCTTGGGACGCTCCCAGTTAACAACAGCTTCAACTTTACTGGGATCCACAGAAATACCCGCAGCTAAAACAACATGACCCAGAAATAACACTCGGTCTAACCAAAACTCACACTTGGAAAACTTAGCATACAACTACGAGTCTCGAAGCGTCTGAAGAACCAACTTCAAATGATCCTTGTGCTGCATCAGAGTCTTAGAGTACACCAAAATGTCATCGATAGACACAATCACAAACTGACGATGAATTCTCTAAAGACTCGGTTCATCAAGTCCATGAAAACTGGGGGGCCTTCGTCAAACCAAAAGGCATAACTAAAAACTCATAATGCCCGTACCTTGTACAAAACGTAGTCTTCGCAACATCTTGCTCTCGAATGCGCAACTGATGGTACCCCGAACGCAGATCGATCTTAAAAAACACAGTCGAACCCTGAAGCTGATCAAACAAGTCATCGATCCTCGGCCAGTCCTTATTCTTCACAAACAAGATAGGCGCTCCCCAGGGTGACATGCTCGGCCTAATGAAACCCTTCTCCAGCAAGTCACTAAGCTGAACCTTAAGCTCCCTCAACTCAGCATGTGCTAAACGATACGAAGCTCTCGAGATAGGGGCTGTACCCGGTACCAACTCAATGCTGAAGTCTATTTCTCTCTTCGGAGGAAAAACAGGAATCTCCTCCGGAAACACATCCGGGAAATTACGAACAACGGGAACGTCGCTAATCTTCACACACGACGAAGAAGACGCATCCAAAGCATAGATCATAAATCCAGAATTCTCCAACGACAACAGACTAAACATCTCCATCGTAGAGACTAAAGGAATCTTCTATCGGGAATCTAAGCCATAGAAGTCCCACTTCTTACCGGACTGAGGCCTAAAACGCACAACTCCATGGAAACAATCCACGGTGGCTCTATAACCAGAAAACTGTTAGAGTAGATGCCCAACTAGCCAACTTGTGGCGTGTGGGTTTATAGACTCTTGTATTTGACAGTCTTTATATATGATATTCGTATTTATTTATGGCATTCTTTACTTTCATTGTGTTGTATGATGCTTAACAATTGCGTTGAGTAAAGACCTAGAATGCGCTATAGTGTATGTTAGATGTGATAGTGGGTATGACGGCTATCATGAAACACATCTAACAGTCACTATGTATTCTGAATTAGTTCCTAGTCGATTGGGCCGTCAAAATGAGGATAAGGCCGCCCGAGCTCGAGACTAGTATCTGCGATGCGAAGTACCATGTTTCATTGGTAGGGAACATTGTGATGTTCTGAGCATGCAGATAGATAGTGACCTGGTGATCTATCGAACTACCCTCGTTCGGACTTTCCAAGTGGTTACCATTTGTCGAGTGGATAAGTCCGAGGTCTTGGTTGTACTGATTAGTCCTCATGACTCGAAACGTCATTGAGACTCTACATGATAGGCGTCTCACTTTGACCCATTTGCCGACTCACTTGGGGTCATTAGGCGGCGGAATTGGGTGAGACCCCGATGCATGTAGGAGTCGATGCATCGTTGTCGAGGATTCACCGCTCGCAGACATGCGTGGATATCCTATGTTATCTGAGGAGACGATAGTGTATAAATCTCTGGCCAGAGTACTAGAAGTGTTTTAGGTAAATGGGTTTACCTAGTTACACTCGCGATGTCACTATTTGATCTCCAAGATGTATTCATAGCTATCGGATCTTTAGCGACTCTCGATTTACCAATGGTCGTTGATCTGATCGGGATATATGGATTGAAAGGACCGTACTGTACGCTAACCATGACCAACTGGTTCTTGCAGGCACTATCAGTGATACCTAGGGGATCATGGGGCGATGTTTCTAGACGCTCTTACCATGATCCGATGGGCAAGTCCGGAATTGTGATTCCGGAGCCACAATGGTTGTGGGCCCACGGCTAGCTGTATCCCTGAACCATTGAGGATCACACAAGTACTGGATTCGAGATTCCCGCATGGATACTGAGCTCAAAGTGTTGAGCATAGGAGGAGGATTTTAGGGAGTGCGACTTCCTGAAAGTCGACAGGGGTCAAATCGTGATTTCCCGCTGTTGAGGGGCAAAATGGTCATTTTGCATATTTAGGGTTAGATGATCTGAAAATTGTTTTTCATATCATATATTCAGTTTTGGAAGTCGATCGGTCCGATCGGATCGGCGATCGGAGTTACGATGAAGTCACAGCGATGGATATCGTCATTTGGACCCGGGCCCGTTGGGCCGGTCCAAGTCCATTGCTAGTCTATTTAATTAGACTTAAGGGCTTTACTGTAACTAAGTAATTCAGATTACACACACCCTAACCCTACCCTAAACTCTCGGCCGCCTCTCCCTCTTCTCCCACACACGGCCGCCGCCGCCGCCGCCGCATCTCCCGCCGTCGGCCGCCGCCTGCCGCAGGTGATCGGACTTGCTCCGATCCATTTTTCGAGGTGAATCCGTCCACGCTGATCTCGTCAGGCCTTCTAGTGCAGGCTGACGAAGGAGTCTCCCTTCCGGTCGTGGACCTGATTGACGAATCTACAGCCGCCTACCGTGAAGAGCCGGTCTTATTGTAATTCCGGTTGGAGCCAGGCGCGAGTCGCCAGCAAGGTAATCTACTAAACGCCCTATGAATGGTTCATAGTTTGCAGTTGTTTAATTGTATTGAACGTTTCCCGGCCTAATTTATTCTTCCGCTGCCTCGCCGGGAGACGGGATCCGGATCCGCCACGGTTTCCCAACAGTGGTATCAGAGCTAAGGCTCGGATCCTTCAATTCGTTGCCTTATTGTATCTAATCTTGAAATTTTCAGATAGAATCAAAATAAAATCTTTGGAAGCAAACAGTTGGCCGCCGTCGCGTGTGGCGGCGCATCATCCTCACGCGATTGTGCGCGCGCGGCCGCGCGCTGGACGCGCAATGGCCGGCCAAATTTGCGGCTGTGCGCAAGTCGTTGTGCACATGGCTGGCCGATTGCTGGCCACCGCCCAGCGCAATTGTTGCGCCGCTGGTTGCTGGCCTAGCGCACCATGCTGCGCGGTGGTCGAGTGGTTGGCGCACGGACGTGCGCCGTGAGTGGCAAGACGATGCGCGGCATCGCGCGCGATGATGCTGCCGTGCGATGTGCTGCCG
>KV017462.1:89340-101944 GCA_001598015.1 Dorcoceras hygrometricum
CGTATTGATCGCCTCCCGGTTCTCTGTTTATTGTTCTTCCGCTGCCTCGCCGGGGGCGGATCCGGATCCCCAACACCACGGACCGCATAGCTCTCGCGATCGATCATCCCAATGTTTACTTTATATATGTTGATATATAGTTTAATTGAATCCGCATGTTTGCATGTTTTAAATTAGATTTAAATATGCATGAGACCAAAATGTTTTTCAAAATAAAATCCCTCGTTTTAAATTTGATTTAAAACTTATATCAAGATTAAATGTTTATTCGATAAACTAAAGGGTATTTAAAATTGTTTAAATTAACCCTACCTTCCATCAACAATGGGTGTACGTCGATGCTACCCGTATACATGGCTCGGCTCATATTATTGAGGGGGTCATGTATGCCGGAAAGCTGTCCACGTCATTGACAATTGTTGTGAGTCGGTTGGAACTCCCTTTAACGTTTGCTCATATTATTGGGTACATTAAGGGGACCGTCCTTCACGACTCAACATTGATGGGTCGGTCTTGACACGTGATAGTAAACGGCGTCATATTATTGGGTCCTTACTGGACGTGAGGTGAATACATGGAGGTTGCACCGGTTGCAATCGGAAACTACCTTTCAGGGGTCATGGATGGCTGATATTATTTGGGTCCATGATCGCTTGATTGGGCTCCGTGTACCCACTAAAGAAACCTGTTTTCTCGATTTCATTAGAGGGTGGTGAAATCGTTAAAATAGTGGGAGGGTAATTCATAAAACTAAATGACCATGTTTTATGTCTTAGCGATTATTAATATATAGTTAGTAACGTATGTCCGATTTCCTCTCAGTAATACTGCTTATAAAATGGTTTCGATGAAAAACCCGCTCGCTGCTATACTGGATAGCAACAAGTTCACTGGTCTTAACTACCAAGACTGGCTCCGCAACCTCAATCTTGTATTGGCTTCGGAGAAACTTCTCTATGCGATAGAGAAGACTGCTCCTAAGTTTGCCCCTGCCGATATCAGCCCTGAGGAGCTGGTAACGCTTAAACAATGGTGGGACGACGAGGTTAAAGCTCGGTGCTATGTGATGGCATCGATGTCCAATGAAATGCAACGGCGTTTTGAGAAGACGAAGTATGCTGCTGACATACTCTTTCATCTCAAGGAACTTTATGGGGAGAACTCTCGACATGAGAGGTTCACCACTGTCAAGGAGCTTATGACGAGCCGCATGCGCGATGGGACTTCGGTCCGTGAGCATGGGGTTTGTATATTTGGGCTCATTGAAAAGTTGGTGGGCCTTGATATCACACTTCCACATGAGCTGTCTGTGGATTTGCTTCTCCTCTCACTCCCCGCTGCATTCGACCCCTTTGTGGTCAAATTTAACATGAACAAGCTGGAAGCCACCCTTGAAGAGGTGGTGAACATGCTTGTAGTGTTCGAGGGGACCATAAAGAAGGACAAGTCCGTCCTCCTTATGGGCTCTTCTCCCTCTGCGAAGAAGGGGCCCAAACGCAAGGGTAAAAAGCGGTCTGCCCCTGCAAAGGAGGAAAAGCCCACCAAGAAGCCCAAGGCAAAGGCTTCCAAGCCAAACAAGACTGAGGATGTTTGCCACCACTGCCACAAGCCTGGGCACTGAAGGAGGAACTGCAAGGAGTACCTCGAGCAGTTGCGAACTGCAAAAGGTCTGTTCTATATCGAAATAAATATGTCTCTTAATTCGACTTCTTGGGTACTTGATACCGGATGTGGATCTCACATCTGCAATGATTTGCAAGTGATGACAAGAAGCCGACGTCTTAGAGAGGGTGAGACCCACTTGAGGCTGGGCAATGGAGCAAGAGTTGCTGCTGTAGCGATAGGAGATGTTTATTTATTTCTGTCTTCAAATTTTAAGTTGTTATTGAAAGATGTTTTATTTGTTCCCGAATTAATAAAGAACATTATTTCTGTTTCTATGCTTGACAGTGATGGATATTCTTGTGTTTTTGCTAATTCGGTTTGCAATATATACAAGAATGAATGTTTGATTGGAATTGGGGAATGCGAAAATGATCTGTACACCTTAAAATTAAAACAAGTTCCAACTCGCGATGTGGAAACACATACAACAACAATTAAAAGGAAATTCGATAGCTTGAACCCAGCACAACTTTGGCATGCTAGGCTAGGTCATATTCCCCTAAGTAGGATGACAAATTGGTTAGGAGTGACATGTTTGATTTGTCAGACATTAACTTCCTACCGACTTGTGAATCTTGTCTCAAGGGAAAGATGACTAAACAACCCTTCAAGGGCAAGCCTGAGCGTGCTCAAGGCCTATTGGATTTGATCCATACTGATGTGTGTGGCCCACTTAGCATTGGTACTAAGTACGGTCACACATACTTTATCACCTTTACCGATGATTACTCTAGGTATGGGGTACTTGTACTTAATGAAGCACAAGTCTGAATCCTTTGAAAGGTTCAAAGAATTCAAGGCTGAAGTAGAAAATCAGTTGGGGAAAAGTATTAAAGCACTGCGATCCGATCGAGGTGGTGAATACTTAAGTGCTGAATTTCAAGACTATCTCAAAGAGAATGGGATTCTCTCGCAGTGGACCCCTCCGACCACACCACAGCCCAATGGTGTAGCGGAGCGTCGTAATCGAACCTTGATGGACATGGTTCGATCTATGATGAGCTTCACTGAGCTTCCTACCTCGTTTTGGGGCTATGCGCTCGAAACGGCGGTAATGTTGTTGAAAAATGTCCACACCAAGGCAATGGATAAGACTTCATATGAGATATGGATGGGCAAGCCGCCCAAACACTCATACATGAGGATTTGGGGATGTCCTGCTTACATGAAGCAGACAGTGGGAGATAAGCTGGATACTAGATCCATCTTATGTTACTTCATTGGGTATCCAAAGATTCCATTGGATACTACTTCTACTATCCCAACGAAACAAAAGTGTTTGTTTCTAGAAATGCCACCTTTTTGGAAAGGGAGTTTCTACTTGATAGAAAAGGCAAGATAGTAGAACTCGAAGAGGTTCGAGAACCATTTGAAGTGCCAAGTGAATCTCCCGCACCTCCAGAGCCAGTACCAGAAATGGTCGCACCTAGGAGATCCGAAAGGGTTCCTAGGGCTCCTGAAAGATATGATTTCCTCCTTGAAAACGATCAAAATGATCAAGTTATTGGATGTGATCCGAGAACTTTCAAGGAGGCAATTTCCGATGCTGATTCTAATTTGTGGCTTGAAGCAATGAAATCTGAGATTGACTCAATGCATGCGAACCAAGTTTGGACTCTTGTTAATCCTCCCGAAGGAATTGTTCCTATTGGGTGCAAATGGATATACAAGAGAAAACTAGGGCCTGATGGTAAGGTACTGACCTACAAGGCGCGACTGGTCGCAAAAGATTACACTCAAAGGTAAGGTGTTGACTATGATGAAACCTTTTTACCAGTCGCAATGTTCAAGTCAATTAGAATCTTATTAGCCATAGCCGCATGGTACGACTATGAGATATGGCAAATGAATGTGAAAACTGCGTTCCTTAATGGAAACATTAAGGAAGAGATCTATATGACGCAGCCTGAGGGTTCACATCTGTAGGAAGTGAGCATAAAGTATGAAAACTTCAGAGATCGATCTACGGTCTCAAACAAGCATCGAGTAGTTGGAACCTGAGATTCGATGAAACAATTAAGGAATTTGGTTTCATCAAGAATCCCGAGGAGCCATGTGTGTACAAGAAGGTAGTTAAGATCGAAAAGGATGCTCGGACTCACCCAAGCTACCTACATCGATACCATACTTAAGCGGTTCTCTATGGAAGAGTCCAAGAGAGGACACCTAACTATGTGCCACGGGGTCACTCTATCTAAGTCTATGTGTCCGAAGACTGATGAGGAGATAGAGAGTATGACACGTGTGCCATATGCCTCGGCAATAGGTAGTATTATGTATGGCATGATCTCAACTAGACCGGATGTAGCATATGCTCTGAGTGTCACGAGCCGCTACCAGACCAACCCCGACCAAATGCATTGGAAGGCTGTGAAAGATATTCTTAAGTACTTGCGAAGGACTAAGAATATGTTCATGGTCTATGAGGGTGGTGAACTGAAATTGGAAGGCTACAGTGATTCTAGCTTCCAATGTGACGTGGATGATTCGAAGTCAACCTCTGGATTTGTATTCATGCTCAATGGTGGTGCTGTCTCTTGGAAGATTTCCAAGCAAGACACCATCGCGGATTCAACCACTGAGGCTGAGTACATCGCAGCATCAGTTGCTGCTAAGGAGGCGGTTTGGATAAGGAATTTCGTCCAAGATTTGGGCGTAATCCCTGATGGAGTTGGCCCAGTCCCGGTGTACTGCGACAACACGGGTGCCGTTGCGCAAGCAAAGGAGCCTAGGTCTCACCAAAGATCCAAACATATACTGAGGAAATACCACATAATCCGGGATATTGTGGCTAGAGGTGACATAGCAGTTGAGAGGGTCGCCTCTGCAGACAACATTGCTGATCCACTTACGAATCCCTTGCCAGGACCGTTGTTTGAAAAACATCGCGAAACAATGGGACTGCGTCTGATGAGTAGTTGGCTATAGGGCAAGTGGGAGATTGTTAGAGTAGATGCCCAACTAGCCAACTTGTGGCGTGTGGGTTTTATTGACTCTTATGTATAGCGATATTTATTTATGAAATACGCATTTCTTTATGGCATTCTTTATTTTCATTATGTAATAATGTTAACAATTGTGTTGGATAAAGACCGAGAATGCACCATAGTGTATGTTAGATGTGATAGTGGATATGATGGTTATCATGAAACACATCTAATAGTCACTGTGTATTCTGAACTCGTTCCTACTCGATTGGGCCGTAAAAATGAGGATAAGGCCGCCCGAGCTTGAGACTAGCATCTGCGATGTGAAGTACCATGTTTTATTGGTATGGAACATTGTGATGTTCTGATCATGCAGATGGATAGTGACCTGGTGATCAATCGAACTGCCCTCGTTCGGACTTTCCAAGTGGTTACCATTTGTCGAGTGGATAAGTCCGAGGTCTTGGTTGTACTGATTAGTCCTCACTACTCGAAACGTCATTGAGACTCTACATGATAGGAGCCTCATTTTGACCCGTTTACCGACTCACTTGGGTCATTAGGTGGCGGGATTGGGTGAGGTCCCGATGCATGTAAGAGTCGATACTTCGTTTTCGAGGATTCACCGCTCGCTTTCATGTGTGGATATCCTATGCTATCTGAGGAGACAATAGTGTGATGAATCTCTGGTCAGAGTACTGGATGTGTTTTAGGTAAATGGGTTTACCTAGTAACACTCGTGATGTCACTATTTGATCTCCAAGATGTATGCATTGTTATCGGATCTCTTGCGACTCTCGATTTACCAATGGTCGTTGATCTGATCGGGATATATGTGTTGAAAGGACCGTATTGTACGCTAACCACGACCAACTGGTTCTTGCAGGCACTATCAGTGATACCTAGGGGATCATGGGGCGATGTTGCTAGGCGCTTTACCATGATCCGATGGGCAAGTCCGAAATTGTGATTTCGGAGTCACAATGGTTGTGAGCCCACGGCTAGCTGTATCCCTAAACCATTGAGGGTCACAAAATTACTGGATTCACGATTCCCGCACGGAAATTGAGCTCAATGTGTTGAGCATAGGATGAGTATTTTAGGGAGTGCGACTTCCTAAAAGTCAACAGGGGTCAAATTACGATTTCCCAAAGTTAGGGGCTAAACTGTAATTTTGGACTAGGTGGTCCGAAAAATTGTTTTCGCATCATAATACTCAGTTTTGGAAACTGTGTAGATCGGTCCGATCAGATCGTCGATCGGAGTTATGATGAAGCCATGGTGATTTAAATGAACCGAATGTTCATATGGACATGGGCTTGACCCAAGTCCATTGGGCCGGTTCAAGCCATGTACGTTTTAAATACTAGACTTGGTCTAGGGCTAGATCACAACTTACACTCACACAAACCTAGCCTCCAAGCTTTTGGCCGCCCCCCCTCTCCTCCCAAAACCTTACGGCCGCCGCCTCCACCGCCGTGCAGCCGCTGCCGTGATCGGACTTGTTCCGATCGTCGTGTTGAGGAGATTCCGTTCATGCCAAATTCATCAGGCCTTCTAGTGCAGGCTGACGAAGGAATCCTGCTTCCGGTCGTGGACCTGATTAAGGAGTTTCTACCGCCGCCTACCGTGAAGATACAGATTCCCTGTGAATTTGGTTGGAGCCAGACGCCTAGACGCCAGCAATGTGACTTTCTATAAAACATCCTATGTATGATTTATAGAATATATTTGATGTATTGAACATTTTTCGGGGCAAATTTTAAACTTCCGCTGCACCCCCGGGAAACGGGATCCGGATCCGCCATTGTCGCCAACAAGCACATAATCACGGAAGCGTAAAAATTGGGCTTAAAAATTTTCGAAATAAATTAGGCATGAACTTAAAATCATACATTCAAAATATTCATAATCAAAATATGAGTTGACTCAGACTCATACAAACCAGGTAACAATAAATCTCAAATCAAATACAGATCCCTAATACATAGTAACACGGGGCATCCCCCGGTTCAATACATAAATATAATAACTGGGACTCATGGAAATGGGGATCGACAAGCTGAACCTCCACTCTGTCCAGCTTGGTTACCTGAAGATCCTTCAAGTGGGTAACACAGACCCAAACAACACAAAGCAGGAAAACAAATACGAGGTCAATCCTCAGTACGAAGAGCTATCTAAACAGCTAAACATGCAACATGATATAATCAATGCTATGAAATGCATGAGGGCTATCAAAGATCGGATAGCTAGACCAGCAAGTCAACTGGAAATCATATCAATCGAGCCTCTATACCACGCACAGTGAGTCAGCCGGTGGAAATCATCGGTCTGTGATCTTCAGGGCCCGTCAGCCCATCACAGCTCGGTGGTCTTCAGACACGACAAGTCAGTCGGTCACCACTCCGATGATAGCGTTGGACTTTTCAGGCATGGAAATTCAGTCGGCCAGTCACAACGTGGCTCTCAATCAGGTCGTCAATCAATCTGTCAGGTTCAATATGTATGCATGTATGCCAATCAATAAATCAATGTTTAATGCATACAATCAATACGTAAAACAGAATGTAACTCAATCATTCAACACACTGTTTCACGTAAAGTTACAGCAGCAAGTCTCACAACATCAATCACAGCATGTTCACGCTTAAAGCCGTTAAATCTGCTCAATTCGTACCTTCAATCCTCAAATTCTACCTCACAGATTCCTCAAATGCACGACAGGACTTCCTGGAAGCTGGAATCTGTTTCAAAGCCTCAAAATCAGCTTAATTCAAGCATAAATTAGAACCTGTACACTCTAATACCTACGGCCAGAACTATACTCAAGTTCTAAACAATTCTACGCAGGTATTAGCTACTAGACAAAGCTCAATTAAACGGGAAATGCTCACCCCAAAGCTTAAACCAGCAGGAGAACAACGAAACAGACTTCTCCAAAAAGCTTCGAACACCAGTACCTACACGCTTCCACTCCAACGCTAATTCAGGGCTTCAAATGGGTAGCAATCGAAAGAGCAACTCACAAAAAAACCAGCGCCACCAAAATCACTCAAATCATCGGCGGAGAACGGTGGAAATCTAAGGAATATATGCTCGAGTGAACAGTAGCTCAACGAGGGTTTGGATAAGAAGATAATAAATATCGGGTTCGAAATATTTCTAAATGTCGATCAACACTTCTATATATCTCTCAAATCCAACGTCTGCTGATCACATGAATAATCAGTCATCGTGAATAGTAGAAATCTGCTAACAAAACCAGTCGTTGCCCACAACAAAACCAGATGCAACAATCATTCGTTGCATTCTTAAAAGAAACGTCAAAACGAAACCGTTCCAACTAACTCAAACGACGTCGCAGAGCTTCATCAGCTGACAACATATATCTCTTGTGAAGCAACCAAAAGCTGGTAACAGATCTTGATGGTCCCGAAAAACAACTTAAACAGCTCTGATACCAATTTTTGGTCCCTGTTTTTCGAAGGAACTTAGCAGCCGCTGGTTTAAAATGAGCGATTAAAAATTTTGCGCGCTGCTAATACGGAGCTGCAATAGCTCAATGTTCTTGAACATCTAAAATAAACAGAGCACCGGAGACAGATCTGGTATGATTTAAAAATCATGCGGAAAATACCAGAACTGAATCCTATATTTTAAAACGATTCAAACAAATTTATGTGCAACATAAATCTGTTCAAAACTGTGCAAGTGCTTGTGTGCTGAACTGTATGCGATGATAAGTATAAAATGCAAGTGCTGAATTGTTTAAAGAAATGGACCGATACACAGCAGATTTGTTTCTGGAAGTTCGGACCTCAATGTCCTACATCTCCCCTTCTTCCACCTCGGAAGGATCCACTAGAAGATTTGATCTTACAACTCGTGTACAGACCCGATCCCACAACCAGCAGCTGTGAGAACTCCTAGACTTCACAAATGCACACCAGCCGCAACTCTGTGACTAACTACATACACATGAGTTTTACGTCATCGTGCTTGGACGGGACTGTTTGAAACGTTTTGAGATTCATTCACTAATACAATGTGAATGAATCTCTGTGTGTGAGATTTGATACAATGAAACGCTCAACTCTTTGTTTCTCACACACTAGGGAAATTGCTCTACACAAGCTAATTCTAGCTCCACTGTCAACTGCAATTAAGCTCTCTCTAGTATGATAGTTGACAGCTTCACTTCAGATTCATTTTCCCTCTGTTGTTGTCTTCTATTGATTTTTCTTTTCTGTGCAACAACAACTCTCAATCGTCGACTCGTCTCACCAACGTCAAGCTTCTTCCTTCAAATCTTCTCCCTTAAATATCTTCTGTTTGAATATAGCCGTAGATAGATTCCCATTCTTTTCTGCGCTTGTTACGGCTAATTCGTCGTCTTCTTTCCATTTCCGTGCAACGCTCCTCTGTAAATTGTACTATTTCCCAGAATAGTACAAATCTTGTTCCCTTGAATTGAGGCAATTTGCACGACTCTATTTCAGCCATTGATTCTTTCCATCTTGAGCGTTGATTGCTTGCAACGGCTGATACTTCAAATACTGCGACTGGATACGCAAAGCTTGCGACTGGATGCATAGAGCTTGCGACTGGATGCATAGAGATTGCGACTGGATTCATAGCAACAGCTGGTTCATTGTAGCTCACGACTGGATGTGTTGTTGCTTGCGTCTGGTTGTCATGCTTCGCTACTTTTGCTTTTCTTGCGTCTGGATACCATGTCGACTGGATATGCAAAGCTTGCGACTGGATGCATAGAGCTTGCGACTGGATTTCCCAACGACTGGGTAGATCAAACGATGTCGTATCAACTTATTCAAGCGACATCGTTTGCTATGCATCCTCGACTGGATAAAAATAACGCTGAAGCTCTCATCTGGATGTACTGTAGCTGCCTGCTGGTATCTTGCGACTGCTCGTCATTGCCATCGCAAAATCCTCCTGCTGATTCTTTAGCACGACGTCGTTTTCTTCACTATTACATTTGTTGTTGTCAGCTTCTTGTTCAACATTGCTCATCAGCTGTCAACAGCTTCTTGAATAGCGACTGTCAACAGATTCGTCAACAGTAATTAGAATCACGACTGCTAACAGATTCGTTAACAGTAATACGAATGGCAACTGCCGACAGCTTCGTGAATAGTAACTGACAACAGCTTCTTCAACAGTAACTTGCGACTGGAATCTTCTTCTACGACGTCGCTTCATCTCTTGCGCTTCTCTACTCATCTGCTGATAGCTTTTGCTTAACTACTGATCACTGTAGCTCACTGCTGATTGTGATGACGTCATCCTTGCTGCTCACAGCTATCTCCATTATATGTGCTGACGTCATCACTGCTGTTACCAGCTCTTGTTAGCGCTCCAGCTGGTTCAAGCTCTCTAAGCAATAATCACATCTGCTGGTCTGAATTGGCCTCCGCCAGATTACGAACAACTGATTCAACTTTGGACGTCTCCATTGCTAATCCAGCTGTCGTCTAAATGAATGCACCAAACCAACTGCTGAACTTTAACTTGAACCATCGACTGGACAGACCCTTTGACTGTTCATCATCTTCTTCGATCCTGGAATCTGTACACTAAGTGGAATTGTTAGAAACACAATAACAGGTTTTGTGTAATTCAAAACTTAATCAGGATCTTCAAAACAGATCCATCAATCTCTCCCTTTTTGATTTACACAAAACCTTAAATAAACGATGCATGTTCTAACAATTCTCTCCCTTTTTGTGGGAATCAAAAAGAGATCGAACTGCTGGTCTTCCCGATATTTAAAACACAAACTCTCCCTACACTGTTACAACAAAAACAACGTAACAGCAGGAGTTTTAAATTTGAAAAACAAAACCAGCTTTGGGAAGCACCGTATGCAAGAGCTATATGATTTTGAAAACGAAACTGATGCATAACTCAAATTAGTCAAAGACAGTGACGTCACTCTCCCTGTCTTTTATAACATGAGCTCAAATCATTAAAAACAAAATTTTGGCACCAGCTGAAATCCGCATAACAACACATTTTAAAACTCATCAGAGCATACAAAAAAAAATTTCAAATGAACAAGTGCTACTGAGTTGCTTAAATATATAAAGAATCAGTACAGATAAAAGCACATATTTTCATTCTTCTATTTCGTCCCAAGTGCTTGTCACTGAGCCTCGCTCCAAGTGATCTTACAGCACAACGAAAATAGAAGCTTGGCAACCGCACGGGACTCGCGCATCCCATGACAGTTCAACAAGCGAAAAACCGGTTCTATATTAAAACAACATCTGGCCTTCATAAAATAAGCTTCTCAAAACAGTTAAAACATTAAAAACATAGCACATGTGTTTTAAAATTAGTGCTCGTTCAAAAACAACCCACTCTGATACCAATTGATGGTCCCGAAAAACAACTTAAACATCTCTGATACCAATTGTTGGTCCCTGTTTTTCGAAGGAACTTAGCAGTCGCTGGTTTAAAATGAGCGATTAAAAATTTTGCGCGCTGCTAATACGGAGCTGCAATAGCTCAATGTTCTTGAACATCTAAAATAAACAGAGCACCAGAGACAGATCTGGTATGATTTAAAAATCATGCGGAAAATACCAGAACTGAATCCTATATTTTAAAACGATTCAAACAGATTTATGTGCAACATAAATCTGTTCAAAACTGTGCAAGTGCTTGTGTGCTGAACTGTATGCGATGCTAAGTATAAAATGTAAGTGCTGAATTGTTTAAAGAAATGGACCGATACACAGAAGATTTGTTTCTGGAAGTTCGGACCTCAATGTCCTACATCTCCCCTTCTTCCACCTCGGAAGGATCCACTAGAAGATTTGATCTTACAACTCGTGTACAGACCCGATCCCACAACCAGCAGCTGTGAGAACTCCTAGACTTCACAAATGCACACCAGCCACAACTCTGTGACTAACTACATACACATGAGTTTTACGTCATCGTGCTTGGACGGGAACTGTTGGTGAAAGGTTTTGAGATTCACTCACCAATGAATGTGAATGAATCTCTGTGTGTGAGAATTACAGTGAACGCACAACTCTCAAAAGATACATCTCACACACTAGGGAAATGCTCCTAAACGAGCTAATACAGATTCAGCAGTCGACACAATAAGCTCCTCTCAAGAATGATTGTCGACTGCTTCATCTTCCAATGTTCTTCCCTTTCGTTGTTGTCTCCTTTTTGATTTTCTCTTTTCTGTGCAACAACAACTTCAACAGTCAATCTTTTTACTCTCGTCTCACCAATGTCAAGCTGAGACTCTCGTCAACCTTCTTCAATGGCGTTGCCTTCTCATATATAGCCTCTGTTTGAATATAGCCGTTAGACAGTGAATCCAAATATAGTACAAATTCCCTTGAATTGAGGCAATTTGCACGACTCTATTTCAGCCATTTATTCTTTCCATCTTGAGCGTTGATTTGATTGAACGGCTGATATCCTGAAAACCTTTTTGGTAACCAGCTCTTCCTTCGTCGTTTGCAATACTGCGACTGGAACACATTTGAATGAATGCACCTGCTGGTTTCTTTTCAACATGTGTGTGATTCCAGCGAATGGTTTCTTTGTAAAACTCAACGACTGTTCTTTAGCGTTAAGTCAAAACGTTGTCGTGTCAACTTATTCAAGCGACACCGTTTTTATATCGTTGTAAAGCACCTGCTGGTTATCTCTAAGTAATGCTCCTGCTGGAATCTTGCAACAGCTGATTCAAGATAACTGCAGCTATCTGCTGGTTATTGTCATCGCAAAAGCTATATGCTGAATCTTACAAAGGCAAAACGCTGTCGTATCAACTTATCCAAATGACATCGTTTTGCTATCGCTAACTCCAAGTATCATCGGCTGGTGAACAGTAGCTTGCGACTGGATACCTCTTCCTGTACGAAGTCGCTTCATCTCTTGCGTCTGAATCATCCATTGACTGGTTCTACTGTAGCTCCCTGCTGATTGATGACGTCATTGCTGATGTCATTTACGGT
>KV017463.1:14177-41061 GCA_001598015.1 Dorcoceras hygrometricum
ATGTTGAAGTTGACCACAAAGGGGTCAAATGCAGCGGGTAGCGAGAGGAGAAGTAGATCCACCGACAGCTCGTGTGGAAGTACGATATCAAGGCCCGACAGCTTTTCAACGAGCCCAATCATACGAACCCATGATCACGGACCAAAGTCCCATCGCGCATGCGGCTTGTCATAAGCTCCTTGACAGCCGTGAACCTCTCATCATGTTGAAGTTGACCACAAAGGGGTCAAATGCAGCGGGTAGCGAGAGGAGAAGTAGATCCACCGACAGCTCGTGTGGAAGTACGATATCAAGGCCCGACAGCTTTTCAACGAGCCCAATCATACGAACCCATGATCACGGACCAAAGTCCCATCGCGCATGCGGCTTGTCATAAGCTCCTTGACAGCCGTGAACCTCTCATGTCGAGAGTTCTCCCCGTACAGCTCTTTGAGATGAAAAAGTATGTCAGCAGCATACTTCGTATTCTCAAAACACCGTTGCATTTCATTGGACATCGATTCCATCACATAGCACCGAGCTTTAACCTCGTCGTCCCACCATTGTTTAAGCGTTACCAACTCCTCAGGGCTGATATCGGTAGGGGCTTCCTTCGGAGGACTCTTCTCTATCGCATAAAGAAGTTTCTCCGAAGCCAATACAAGATTGAGGTTGCGGAGCCAGTCTTGGTAGTTCAGACTGGTGAAACCTGTTGCTATCCAGTATAGCAGCGAGCGGGTTTTTCATCGAAACCATTTTATAAGCAGTAATACTGAAAAGGAAAACAGACATGCATCACTAACTATATATAAAATAAACGCTAAGACATAAAACATGGTCGTTAAGTTTTATGAATTACCCTCCCACTATTTTAACGATTTCACCACCCTCTAATGAAATCGAGAAAACAGGTTTCTTTAGTGGGTACATGGAGCCCAATCAAGCGATCATGGACCCGAATAATATCAGCCATCCATGACCCCCAAAAGGTAGTTTTCGATTGCAACCGGTGCAACCTCCATGTATTCACCTCACGTCCAGTAAGGGCCCAATAATATGACGCCGTTTACTATCACGTGTCAAGATGACCCATCAATGTCGAGTCGTGAAGGACGGTCACATTAACGTCCCCAATAATATGAGCCAACGTTAAAGGGAGTTCCCACCGACTCACAACAGTTGTCAATGGCGTGGAAAGCTTTCCGGCATACATGACCCCCTCAATAATATGAGCCGGGCCATGTATACGGGTAGTATCGACGTACATCCATTGTTGATGGAAGGTAGGGAAATTTAAACAATTTTAAATACCCTTTAGTTTATCGAATAAACATTTATCTTGATATAAGTTTTAAATCATATTCAAAACGAGGGATTTTATTTTTGAAAAACTTTGGTCTCATGCATTTATTTTAAATCAAATTTAAAACATGCAACATGCGGATTCAATTAAACTATATATCACATATATAATAATATTGGGTTGATCGATTGCGAGAGCTATGCAGTCCGTGGTTGCCAGTCACGGACCTGGGTCCAATCCTAGGGATAATGCAATATGCAATGCAATCCTATTACAAAGCTTTCCGGTTTTACAGATCTTCGGTATTCAATATCTTGATCGTCACTGTCCACCGTCTTCGGATGTCCTCCCACTAAATCTAGTAATTTTACATTTAAATTTACCATGACATATAAGGGATACATTTATCAAGGGGTGGGAACGGGTCACAAACAGTACACTTTAAATGATAATCAAAATATTTACAAACCGAATCACAGAAAACCTATCGCATACACCTAAAAAATTGGACACGGCTCTCGATCATCCCAATCATGCAGATAATCTAATTAACATGCATAAATTAAATAATCTAATTATTTATCGCAAAATCATATTTTAATCATAAAATCACATTTTATAATAAAATCGTATTTTGTCGATAAAATCAAATTTTAATCAACAAAATCATATTTCATTATAAAATCATATTTTACAATTAAAATCACATTTTGCTAATTTTAATTATATCATATTGGGCTTAAATAATTTTAGGCCCAAATATCTCAAAATTTCAAAATCGACCAAAACGGGCCCGATATCGTATATCGGCCCGAAAACTTCACGGGCTGCCCGGGACAGGTCCGAACTAAACCCTAGAAGAAATCAGCCGTCACGACATCGCCGGAGCTTCGCCGGAGCGGCGGCGCCACCACGAAAATCGACCAAAACGGGCCCGATATCGTATATCGGCCCGAAAACTTCACGGGCTGCCCGGGACAGGTCCGAACTAAACCCTAGAAGAAATCAGCCGTCACGACATCGCCGGAGCTTCGCCGGAGCGGCGGCGCCACCACGAAATCATGCACGCGGCCGCGAAAAGCGCGGCGCTCCATCGCCATCGTGCGCCATCGCGTGGCGCACATCGGTCGGCCACCATCGAGCCACAGCGCCCAGCAAGCGTCGCACAGCCGCGGCCACAAGGCGCGACCGCCGCACTCCAATCGTGCGGCAAGCGCGCGACAAAGGCGCGACATCGCGCGTCCATCGTTGGCGAGGCGCAGCGGCGCATCCAAGCAGAAACGTCCGGCCACTTGCGCAACCGTTTGCGCGCGGCCGCTCACACGCCCAGCCCATCGTCGCGCATCCAGTGCGCAACGTCTTGCGCGGAGTTGCGGCCAACGGCTCGGCCGTGATGCGCGACAAGCGCACATCGCGCGCTCATGTTGGCGTCGCCGCACGCGGCGGCGGCCGGCTTTCGAAAACTTTTGATTCGATTTCAAATCTGAAAAAGAGATGTTAGATACAATATGGCATTGATTATATTGATCAGATCCGAAAACCTGGCTCTGATACCACTATTGGGTAGCCGCGGCGGATCCGGATCACTCCTCCCGTTGAGGCAGTGGAAGAACAAAAATCCGGGAGACGATCAATACAATTCAAAACAAACGAGCAAGCTATGACATTCATAGGGCGTTTAGATGACTACCTTGCTGGAAACTCGTGCCTGGCTCCGACCAGTTCCTCGAGGAAACCGGCACTTCACGGTAGATGGCGGTAGACTACGTCAATCAGGTCCACGACCGGATGCGAGACTTCTTCGTCAGCCTGCACTAGAAGGCCTGACGAGATCGGCGCGGACGGATTCTCCTCGTCAAGTTGGCCGGAACAGTTTTTCGGCGACACAAGGCGGCGGCGGCACAAGGGTGGCGGCGGCGGCGGCTTATGAGAGGAGGGAAGTGGCGGCGGCCAAGCTTAGGTTTAGGGTTTTGTTGTGTAGTCTAGTATCAAGTGAGTTGATTAAGGCCTAAGTCTATATTAAATAGACTTAGTGATGGTTTTGGATCCGGCCCAACGGGCCCGGGTCCAACGGATGAACATTCCGTTCATCCCCATCTTTCAGAACCCCAGTGCAAAATGACCGTTTTGCCCTTCAACATCGGGAAATCCCGATTTGACCCCTGTTGACTTTTAGGAAGTCGCACTCCCCAAAATCCTCTCCTCATGCTCAACACATTGAGCTGAGTATCCATGCGGGAATTTCGAATCCAGTACTTGTGTGACCCTCAATGGTTCAGGGATACAGCTAGCCGTGGGCCCACAACCATTGCGGCTCCGGAATCACAATTCCGGACTTGCCCAACGGATCATGGTAAGAGAGTCTAGCAACATCGCCCCATGATCCCCTAGGTATCACTGATAGTGCCTGCAAGAACCAGTTGGTCGTGGTTAGCGTACAGTACGGTCCTTTCAATCCATATATCCCGATTACATCAACGACCATTGGTAAATCGAGAGTCGCTAAAGATTCGATAGCTATGCGTACATCTTGGAGATCGAATAGTGACATCGCGAGTGTAACTAGGTAAACACATTTACCTAAAATACTTCTAGTACTCTGGCCAGAGATTTATACACTATTATCCTCTCAGATAGCATAGGATATCCACGCATGTCTGCGAGCGGTGAATCCTCGACAACGATGCATCGAATCCTACATGCATCGGAATCATGTAGAGTCTCAATGAAGTTTCGAGTCTTGAGGACTAATCAGTACAACCAAGACCTCGGACTTATCCACTCGATAAATGGTAACCACTTGGAAAGTCCGAACGAGGGTAGTTCGATAGATCACCAGGTCACTATCTATCTACATGCTCAGAACATCACAATGTTCCCTACCAATGAAACATGGTACTTCGCATCGCAGATACTAGTCTCAATCTCGGGAGGCCTTATCCTCATTTCGACGGCCCAATCGACTAGGAACATGTTCAGAATACACAGTGACTATTAGATGTGTTTCATGATAGCCGTCATACCCACTATCACATCTAACATACACTTTAGTGCAATCTAGGTCTTTACTCAACACAATTGTTAATCATCATACAACACAATGAAAGTAAAGAATGCCATATAAATAAATGCGAATATCATATATAAAGATTGTTTCATACAAGAGTCTATAAACCCACACGCCACAAGTTGGCTAGTTGGACATCTACTCTAACAGAACTGAATCGCATATGCACTGTATCAGTGTGGGAACGTGGAGAGAATGGTTGTGTTGGAATGAGAAGTGTTGGTTGTATATATAGGGAAACGTGTGACTGTTCAGCTGCCTAGGCACACCAAAAGACATGTAACGGTAGTCCTTTGAGATGCCTATATTGAATACACAATCAATATAATTGTGTCTCTTCGTGCATGTGAAGAGTCACGGGCATGTGAAGAGTTACGGGTCACATTTCATCTGTTCAGCTGCCTAGGCACACCAAAAGACATGTAACGGTAGTCCTTTGAGATGCCTATATTGAATACACAATCAATATAATTGTGTCTCTTCGTGCATGTGAAGAGTCACGGGCATGTGAAGAGTTACGGGTCACATTTCATTCGTCCAACAATCCACATGAATGAAATGATAAGGATAGAAATCTTGTGATATAATTTTATGGTTGAATCCTGCATAGGAGAGGTAGACATGTTGTCTTTGAACATTCCCTCGTAAAACACATCCATTTACTGATGAATAATAGACATGTTATCTTTGAACTGTTCTACCGTTTGTATAAGTCAAAATGTACTTCACACAGGATTCGTCCTGATACAATTCAGTTCTCATGATTGTGTTCTTTTTGGCCATGAACACCTGTCTGGTTATGCGAGAGCTTGTAGAATTGAGCCTTGCAATTCCGTTGAAGCGGCCCCACTTCTCTCTCGCATAGGTGATTCTCAGAATATCACTAATCTTTTGATCATCCAGAATCATTAAAAGACGTATGTTTATCCTACACTCTCACTGTTTCATCATAAGAATGGATGAGGGCAACCTTCCCAGTGATCCATCAAGTCAGTGCAATTAGGTTGTCCCATTGAACCTAGTTCTTGGGATCTCCAGTCAGCATAGGTTGGGTTTTCCTTTGCACCAACTTATTCTATATGCTTAAGTCACATTCTCCTCGATGACTTTGCAAACTCTCTATTTAACCCTTTGCTTAATGGATCTGCAAGATTATCCTTTGACTTTATATAGTCAATTGAGATAATTCTGGTCAAGAGTAGTTGCCGAATGGTATTGTGACGACGACGTATGTGTCTAGACTCTCCATTATACATACTGCTATGATCTCTACCGATGGTAGACTGGCTATCACAGTGAATACAAATAACTGGCACGGGCTTAGGTCATCTCGGAATATCTTCCACAAATAACCGCAGTCATTCATCTTCTTCACCGCATTTTTCTAGGGCTATAAATTCAGATTCTATGGTGGATCTGGCTATTACACTCTGCTTTGAGGAATTCCATGTAATTGCTGCACCACCTAAAGTGAAAACGAATCCACTAGTAGACTTTGAGTCTTTCATATCAGATATCCAATTGGCATAACTGTATCCTTCAATAACAGCAGGATATCTATTATAGTGCAGTCCATAGTCTCGAGTATATAACAATTGATTTCCAGTGTTCAGCTCCTGGGTTGCTCGTGAATCGACTTAATTTTCTTACATAAAATGCAATATCTGGCCTTGTACAACTAATTAAGTACTCGTGAGTATTCTAGTTGAGAAACACACTCACCTGGATTTTTCAATAGATGTTGACTTGAATCAATCGGTGTTTTAGCCAATGCTGAATCTTCTTTGTTGAATTTTTCAAGAATTTTGTCGACATAATGTGACTGACTAAGTACAAGTCCTTCTGATGTGCGATAGATTTTGATTCCAAGAATCACATCAGCTAGGCCCATGTTCTTTCATGTGAAATCTTGAACTCAATATTTTTTTAGTGGATTTAATCACCTTATCTTTACTCCCAATGATAAGCATGTCATCAACATAAATATACAAAATGACATATTCATCTTCAGAGTCTTTGATGTACATATATTTATCACATTCATTGACTTTGAATCCACTTTCAATCATTGCTTTATCAAATTTTTCGTGTCACTGCTTTGGTGCTTGTTTTAACCCGTATAAGGATTTCACCAATTTACAGACCTTGTTTTCCTGTCCAGGAGCAAAAAAACCTTCAGGTTGTTCCATGTAAATTTCTTCTTCCAAATCTCCATTTAGAAAACAGTTTCTATATCCATTTGATTAATAGAATGATTCCGCAAAGCAGCAATGACGAGTATGACTCTGATAGAGGTTATTCTTGTCACATGAGAATAAGTATCAAAGTAATCAAGTCTTTCTCATTGACGGTAACCTTTGATTACCAACATGGCTTTGTATTTATCAATTGTTCAATTTGACTTCATCTTCCTTTTGTATATCCACTTACAACCCAAAGGTTTGTTTCTGGGAGGAAGATCCACATATTCCCACGTGTGATTTTGCATAATCGATTTGATCTCTGAATTAATTTCCTCTTTCCAAAGATGACCTTTAGAGGAATTTATGGCATCTTCAAAACTTTGAGCTTCATTTTCCAGAAAGATTCTTGTCACATGAGAATAAGTATCAAAGTAATCAAGTCTTTCTCATTGACGGTAACCTTTGATTACCAACATGGCTTTGTATTTATCAATTGTTCAATTTGACTTCATCTTCCTTTTGTATATCCACTTACAACCCAAAGGTTTGTTTCTGGGAGGAAGATCCACATATTCCCACGTGTGATTTTGCATAATCGATTTGATCTCTGAATTAATTTCCTCTTTCCAAAGATGACCTTTAGAGGAATTTATGGCATCTTCAAAACTTTGAGCTTCATTTTCCAGAAAGAAAGTATAGAAATCTGGACCAGAAGATTTTTCTATCCTCGCTCTCTTGCTTTTTTTGGGTGCCACATCATTGTCAACCTCTTGGTCTTGTGTCACTTGACCATGTGACCTTTTCGAAGAACTAGGTTCTTCCTGAGACTTGTATGGGAACTCATGTTCGAAGAATGAGGAATTTATTGTTTCCATTATTGTATTCTTGTGAATATCGGAGAACTCAGACTTATACACAAATCGATAAGCACTACTATTTTGAGCATATCCTATGAAAATGCAGTCAACAGTTTTTGGTCCTATTTTCACCCTTTTAGGAGTCGGTACTACCATTTTGGCAAGACACTCCCACACTCGCAAGTATTTATAGGAAGGTGGTCTTCCTTTCCATAACTCATATGGAGTTTATTTTGTTTCTTTCGGGGTAACTTATTTAGAAGGTAGTTGGCTGTCAGAACAACTTCCCCCCACATGTTGTGTGGTAAACCAGAACTTAGAAGAAGTGCATTCATCATTTCTTTCAAAGTATGATTTTTCTTTTCGGCAATGTCATTTTGTTGTGGAGAATAAGGTGCAGTTGTCTCATGTCTGATTGCATGCTGAGCAGATAGCTCGGCAAATGGAGATTCATATTCTCCTCCACGATCACTTCGTAGCACTTTAAACTTCTTGTTAAGTTAATTTTCAACTTTTTTTTGTAAATGATGAATTTGTCTATTGCTTCATCTTTACTTTTAAGAAAATAAAGGCTACAATATCTGATGCTATCGTCAATGAATGTAATAAAATATTGTTTCCTCTATGAGTTTGCACTCCTTTCAAATCATATACATCCGTGTGAATTAAATCAAGGGATTCAGTATTTCTTTCAATTGTTTTGAAAGACGGTCTTGTTTGTTTTGCTTCAACGCAAATTTCAAATTTGTGGCTCTTGTCTATTTGGAATGTAGGTATTTTTTTTAAATTAATCAATCTGCGAATTGTGTCGTAGTTTACGTGACCTAGTCTACCATGCCATAAGTAAGGAGACTCAAGCAAATAAGCAGAGGGATTAACTTTATTCACTTTGGGCTTAATAGCCATTACATTTAGCTTAAACAAGCCATCGCTCACATATCCCCTACCAACATACATTCTATTTTTAGACACAACGATCTTGTCAGACTCAAAAATAATACGAAAATCATGCTTATTCAACAGAGAACCGGATACCAAATTCTTTCCAATATCCGGGACATAAAGCACGTTGTTCAGAGTCAGTTACTTTACTGAAGTCATCTTAAAGATCGCCTTTCCTTGTCCCTTGATTTCAGAAGTTGTTTTCCCATGTACAACTTCTCACCACTTTCGGATTCTTGTAGAGTAGCAAAAATCTCCTTATCGGAGCACACATGTCGAGTGGCACCGGTATCAATCCACCACTCTCTTGGATTTGAACCAATCAGATTTACTTCAAAAACAATTGCACAGAGGCTTATATTTGAGACATCATGAGAGATGTCATCCACGGTGTTAGCCTCTCGGGCTCTCTTTGGTTTCTTACAATCCAAAGCCTTATGACCCATTCCATCACAATTGTAGCACTTCCTCACGAATTTCTTCTTGAAAGTGTCTTTCCTTGCTCCCAGTTTAGAGTCTTTCCCTGATGACTCTGACTTCATTTTCGCATTATATTTTTGGCCATGTTCAACAATATTTGCTTTGATAACGTTAGGAGTAAAGAAACGCCTTTCAGAGTTCCTATTGTCTTCTTCAATTCGAAGTCATATAATAATTTTTTTGACGTTCATATCCTTTCTTCAAATAGTTTTGAACTCTTTCCATGTCGGCGGCAGTTTCTCGATAATCGCAGTCACCTGGAAAGATTCACTTAAGATCATCCCCTCAGCATGAATGTCAGGCATCGTGCTCAACACAGAGTTAAACCACCTAACAACATAGCGGAAGCATACAAAAGTGGCTTAAAATTTTTCGCTTGGCCTGACGGTTTAAAACAATATAATTTAAAATAACATCATATTAAAAATATCCCAATTTACATTAAAACAAGGCTGAAATCCATAGTACAACAAAATAGCGTACAACGAGTACAAGTACTACAGCTTAAACAAAACAGCTGAACAAAACAACGCACAGGGCATCCCCCGACAGACAGTACTAGTACATATATGCTATAGCTAACTGGGACACTCTATACATCACCTGGGGCACCTCGAGTTGGGTCAAAACCACGGCCAGCTGAGAATCCTGGAAAACTTGAACAACAACAGGCAAACAACACAACAGCCCCAGAGGGACCTCGGGGTCAAACCCCATTACGAAGAGCACATAATCAACATAAGGTAAAGCAACAAAATACATGCAAATGCTATGCAAGAGATCGAAGCTACAAACGAACGCTAGGAGCCAAAGGATCTCAACAGCAACTCAACAGCTGGATCGGATCAACTGAAAGACAGTAGTGGCCACGAAGTTGTATAGAGCATATGGGAGCTACCCACTCGTCTCCGATACACTGCACCAGATGCTAACAGATAACTCCACCTGATGTTGCCCACTCATGAGATGTGGGAGCTACCCACTCCGCTCATAGCGGCTAACAGTCCCAGCAGGGAGATGAGGTATACGGGAGTTACCCGCTCGTCCTCCAGCTCTGAGGTATACGGGAGTTATCCGCTCGTCCTCAAGCACAACATCCTGGTACGAATTACCACACGCAGATGGCCACAATGAAGTCCGAGCACAGATCTGTCACCTGCTAAGCCAAACACAAGCATTGCTCAAGGACCATAACTCAGAAACACAGCCACTGGGAGCTACGACTCCACCAGCGCTATTTTAACGATCGGACTTTTCTTAAAAGAAATTTAGAAGATTGGGGTTCAAATTGAAAGGTCTAAAGATTTCAATCTTGATAACATAATGGTCGCTACAAAAATTTTTCGGTTAAATTGCGAATAAACACAATTCGTGAACGATGAAGACAATCAGTTGTGAGGGTAAATGAAAAACGCGGAACTAGATGCACAGCTGGATATAGTAACAAAGTGTGGAATAACTACTGATAGGAATAAAACAGGTGTTGAATTAGAACTCAAAATCTGATAGACGTTGCAATAAAATATTATAAGAGGTCTGAACAGATTCTCATTGTTTAAATATACTAGGAATCTATTACAGTACAAAACATTACAGCTGAAATTTCTGTATAATAAAACAACGTTTAGAGGAAAAATAATGGAACTGACGTCCACGATAAACACCTCATCCGATCAGCACTCTCCATCCGGCTCCTTACTAATCATTACCTGCACTCAATGAAAACTAGTGAGCCTATGGGTTCAGCAGGTAAAATCTGAAAGTAACGAAGTCATGCGATACCAACGATAGAATCTGATACTATAACTGGAATCCGAAGGAAACTGAAAGCATAAAACATAATCAAATTCTAAAAACATTTTCTTTAAACTTATCTAGTGTTGTGATTAAAATCACACTTGCGCTCTTCTTTCTTTTCTGAAATTATGACAACACTTAAACATTTGGTCCAATTCGCTTGATCAAACTCCTGATATCAGTCTTAGCATAAATCTCATGGTTGAAGGGGCATACAGATCCGTCAATCCGTAATCCTCATCCTTCCTGATTGAAAGGGCACACGGTTCGTCAGCCGCGCACTCACCCTTCCTCTGGGGATCCTTTTTGTTGTCATAACTTTAAATTTTTCTTAAAACATTCTGCTCCTTCTTTTCTTTCTTTCTAAAATCTGTTTACTGGTTTTCTTTGTCTAATGATGTTCTGGAACACTTAGGGAATTCTCTGTAATACTTGCGAAGATGAAAACTGAATAAACGCTTTCAATTTACTCAATTGAATCGAATAATTCCTTCGAATTGAATCGGAAATGAATAAAGAATTAATTCTGGAATTTCTTTTATCAATCGAAGAAGAATAGAGAAATGAACAGGTATCAGCTGATGGTACATAAACGTCGCAACGAAGAAGAAGCAAATCAGACGTTGGTTGGTCAACTCAGATGTCAACGCAACTTAAATAAGGAATTTCAGATGTTGCACAAACCAACAGCTGAACATCAACGAGTATACCAGCTGAAGACAAATAATGCAACAGCTGATCGTAAACCAAAACAACAGCTGAATATAAATTTATACAACAGCTGGCGACAGCTGAATGAGTACAATACAACAGCTGAATGAGAGCAATTCAACAGCTGAATGAGAACAATATAACAACTGTTCAACTAATGCAAATGCTGATTATGAAATAATGCAACAGCTGATAAAGAAGCATCAGCTGATGGTTTAAGAACCAGACTTCAGACTTAACCATATGAATGAACATGAACAACGATGGTTTCCTTCGTCTGAAGAAATCAAAATATCTCAAGAAATTTCTGAAAATGATCGAATAAGCTACTTGTAAGCTACTTCGAAAAGAAATCTTTAGAAAATTCAAGAAACTACTGGACGAACATCATCAAACCATTTTCTGAAATCATTTCTGGATCAAAATACAGTAAACACATACTTTTCATAAAACAGAGCATGAACTTCTGGTTTTCTGAAGAATAGCCGTAGCCATCTTCCTTTTCTTTAAAACTCGCAAACAATCATACAAACAGAACTGAATATATGCTTTCATGAGTGAGCAAAAAATATAGTTTACTTGCCTGGATTCTTTAACACAAGCGCAGACGAAGTTTAGCAAATCACGAACACACCGCTTGTTTCCTTCAAAAACTTTGAAGCGCTATTGCTCGGTTTCTTAGAGAGAGAGCACCGCTTGATTTTTGGAAAGTGTTTTGATTTGTAAATTATGATGCATGATGCGGCTAGCACCCTATATATATATGAATTTAAAATGCCTAGGAAAGAAACACGTTTAATCAATATGCAAAAGAAATCCTTTAAAAGTGCTACTCTATTTTAAAAGTAAAATCTGATGCACAAAACCGAACTATTTTTGTTGAAAAACAAGGATTCAATGGGTTTGCAGTAATCGGCTAAACAACTGCTGAAATTGCATTCTAACACTTAGAAATCTAATCATTAAACAAAAGTCTAATTGAAGCATTAAGATAACATCTGAATTCTCAACTTCACGTAAATGTGATAGCTGATATTATGAAAAGCTGAAACTCAACTCAAATACAATGAAGGCTGATTTCACTTATTCTCAAAATCTGAAATTCAAGCGAAGTTGAACAATATAGCATTTAAATGTAATCTCTCAACTCTTAAAATTTCTAATTGTAGATAATAAAATGTCTGGGCGCTACAATCTACCCTCCTTAAAAGAATTTCGTCCCCGAAATTACTTACTTAAAAAATTCGGATAGCTGTTCTGCATAACAAATTCGACTTCTTACGTAGCTTCTATTTCAGTGCAATTTACCCACTGACCCTTAATCATAGGGATAATTTTATTCTATGATGTCTGGTCCTATTTTAACTCTTTCACCTACATTATCCCAGTAAATCGGGAATCTACATTTTTTTCCATACAGAGCTTCGTATGGTGCCGTCTCTATCGAAGCTTGGTAACTATTGATATAGGTGAATTCGACTGTTGAGAACTATCGCTGAAATGAAATCAGACGTAACAAGATGAAACAGTACCTAGAAACAAGACAGATCTTTACTGTTCACGATTATCGCTAAAAGAAATCAGCTGTTGTTAAGGGAAACAATATCGTTAACATAAAACGGCTGCAAGGATACTTGCTAACGTTGAAACGTATGGGTTAAATGAAACAATGTCGTTAGCATAAGGAAATAGATGTATAAACAGTCGCTAACGGAAATGAAAATAGACGTGACTCTGGAACAGTAGTAATATCGGTTCATCAACTGAATGGAACGACTGATTTACAGAAATTTCAACCGTTGGAAGAAATTCAACGTCTGACTAAAACTTGGTGTTGCAACATCCAAACAACGACTGCACCATCGGTTGTTATCTATCAAACCAGACTTTATACTGATTCTACTAGCAACATCCGATTACATAGCGTCAAATTCAGATGTTACCATTTTCCAGAAGGAAGAACATTCATGAACAACACTGGAACTCCTCATGGCGAAGTGCTGGGTCTGATGAAACCTTTACCCAATAAATCTTAGATCTGTTCTTTCATTTCCTTAGGGTGAGTCTATAAGGAAGCTTAGAAATTGGGGCAGCTTCTGGTATTAAATTGATAGTGAATTTTAATTCACGATTTGAAGGCAAGCCTGAAATATCTTTGGGGAAGACATCTGAAAATTCCTTTATAAATTCTACATCCTCCAATCTAATTTACTTATCTGGTTCTATCAATAAAGCACTTACTAAAACCCCCTGACATCCATTTCTTAAACACCTCTGGACCTTAACAGCTGATATTATATTAGGGGTACAATCATATTTATCAGCTTCGTACTTGGTTAACCAACCTATTCCCAAAATAAAATTAAACTCAAGCATTGGCAATACTATCAAATCTGCATAGACAATATTTCCCTGTAGCTTAAGTTCTATATTTCGAATAATATGATTGGTTACTATACTTTCTCCCGAAGGAATCCGAACACAATACCCTACTTCTACTTCTTCTGGTTTAATTAACAGTTTCTAAAAAAAAAATATCTGATACAAAAAAAAGGAGTTGCACCAGAATCTAACAATGCTATCGTAGACATATTGACGACAGAAATCATACCAGTCACTACCGTGGTATCTGGAGATTCTTCAGCTGTCATTATATAAGCCCTACTAGTGACGAGTGGCCACTTCCGGGAACAATCCCTAGACATGTGGCCTGGCTTGTCACAGGTATAACACACCTTCTGGCCATAAATACACTGGCCCGCATGGTTATTTTTACAAGTTGGACATGGCGGCCTATTCCCCTGATTAGGAACAGTAGAGATAGGTTGAGCAACGATTGGCCCTTTTTCTTGAGACCCTAGCTGGTTATTGTTTGGTTTCTTATTTTGCCTACGGTCCTTCTGTTGGAAAGCTTGTCTTTTCAACTGTCTTTCTTCTTCGATTGCTTTCCAATCTTGTTCTGCCCGTAGGGCCTTATTCACCTCTGCTCTATAATCTACAGGTTCTGCTAATCTAACATCATGCTTAATCATCGGCTTCAACCCATTGACAAAATGTTGAAGTTTGACATCGGCATTTGTCCCAATTAGAGGAACAAAATAGCATCCCCTCTCAGATTTGCAGATGTAATCCCGCATAGGCATCCCTTCTTGGTTAAGAGTTAAAACTCGCTCTACAGTTGTTGTCTTACATCTACCGTGAAGTATTATTCATAGAATACCCTCTTAAACTCTTCCTAGGTGAGTATATCCAAGTCAACAGTTAGCTTGGACCCTTCCCACCATATCATAGCGTCTCCTATCAGCATGTAAATCGCACACAGAGGCCTTTCCAGTTTCGTCAGTTGCAAGTATTCAAAAATAACTTCCATGTGCTTGATCCAGCTTTCTGCTATTAGAGGATCAGTAGTACCAGAAAACTCATGAGGTCTCTGTCTCCTGAACCTCTCCTGAGGATCCTCTCGGCTGACTAATCTCCCAGATGATTGACCATTCCTTTGAGTGGTTTGGTCGACCAACCGTTCTAACAGCTGAGCCATACTAGTTAAAACAGGGTTCATGCCTTCCGTCTCACTATTTTCCTCTGAGATACCTCTTCTTCCTCTACCTCGTCCTGCCATTATCTGTAAGGGTAGCCCAAATACACCACAATTCTATTATGAGAGATTACTTTATGCTAGAACATGGAATAACTTACAAATTTAGAAGCGGCTTGTTAGGATAAAATTTATATTTTTGGTGATAACAAAATAAGATAAGATAAATCTAGACATTCAGACGTTGATAATAGTAGTTGAGTATTCAGTCGACAGGCAATCCAGACGTGAGATAAAGTAAACCAGTTGTTGATATAATCAGCCGTAAGCTATAATGAATCAGTCTCTGGTTTTGTATAACCAGACGTTGGCTAAAGTAATTTGTATAACCAGTCGTTGGGTAAATCAGTTGTTAGCTACAGTGGAGATTCAGTCATTGATTTGACATCAGACGCAGTCATTCAGACGTCGGTGTGTTTATTGATGAATAGCAAAACTACGTCGTTTAAATATGTTAAAACGACAGCGTTTGGCTTAGCGCTAGAAATCAGACGTTGGGTTTTGAAAGGATTCAGGCGTTGGATTAACACAAGTATTAAAACTTCCAGCCGTTGTATATTTTCAAGTTTCTTACAGCTGAAACAACGATGAAGTTAAAGGAATTTCAGGCGCAAGCTTTAAAGAGATTCAAATACGATCAAATATTCAAATTGGAAAAGATCAACAGAATCGTACAATTGCCTGGAATTAAGGAGACAACGTCGGTACTATTTTGGGTAAATAGTACATCGTATCAGAGGCCGTTTTTATAGTGTTTGAACAGAAATGGAAAAATGACAAATTAGCCCTGACGAATGCAAATTTACATTTTGGTGGAGCAGGATTGACGGCGTACGATTTACAGAGATTCAAAAGGGATTTTGTTCCCTTTACAGATTAAATGACCGTCGAACGAAGTGTATAAATAGCAGCATTTTGATTTGAAGAGCTATCCTTCGCTACTATTAACTTACCGTCACTCTGCCGATTTTGTATCTTAACTATTCTCTGAGTCTATTGCGAACCTGAAGTTATTCTCACAAAGCTCAAACACTCGAAGAAAACAACCGCTGATCATCATAGATAAACCTTCGAGTCATCCTCTGGTTCACCTTTGTTGAATCGTGTTTCTTGTATAGAAACCAGAGGATTTACAGTCTCTGTCATATTCCTGATTGAGTCTGTAACAAACGCTCTGTTGAAAAGCCGTTTGAAAAGTTACTAAGTGTTGTAAACAGCAGCTGCGACTGCTTGTTGTTGATTGAGGATTGCTAGGAGTTCACCTGGAGCGAGGCTCGGTGATCGGGTGTCTGTAGAAGGGTTACACACATCAAATCTTCTAGTGGAACCTTCCTGAAAAGGAAGAAGGGGAGACGTAGGATATTATATCCGAACTTTCAGAAACAAACTCTCGACCCTTGCTCTTTACATTACGCATTATTTATTGTTTACACTGTTCATTGATTAATCGGTTTCTTTCCGCACAATTTTTGTTAACCGAGAAATCAGCATTTAAAACTGAGATACCTTAGTCTTGTAACTCGGACTTAAGTTGAGCGGTGCTTGTAAAATTATTTTAACGGTTTTGAAAATTTAAAATTACCAAGGAGTTCATTCAACCCCCCCCCCCTTCTGAACTCCTAGGCCTGTTTTCGTGCCATATTGATCCTATCAATTGGTATCAGAGCCTGCGCGTCTCAGTTATTGAACAGTTGTTTTTTGTGCTTTACATTATATCAATATGTCTACTTCTCACAACAAGATTCCTTTGTTTTCCAAGAGAAGATTATGACGACTGGAAGATACGCATGCAAGCGCATCTGGCTGCCCAGGATGATGAAATGTGGGCGGTTATCACTGAAGGGCCGCTAAAAATCATGAAGACGAATTGTGACGTCCGAACCCAACGGGGCCACGAGAATTGGGGTAAACAAAATTTTTGAATAAAAGAAGGGCTAGAAGATAATTTGTTATAAGCTGCATTTCTTATAACTCAAAGGAAACAAGACACAAGACAAATCGAAATTCAGCAGGTACTCAAATTTGCGCGCTACTGTTAAAACATTTGCGGAAAACAGGGTATTTCATATAACTTTGCAATTGCGGTTTACAACAGCTGTGTATTCTATGTAAATATACAACCATTGCTACTGATTTAATACAGCACAACCTAATCAAAACAATACAACTTAGACACGGAAAACGTAGGCCATGGATAAACACAACGCCACCCATCTGCTGATTCAAGTTTCACCTGCTGATCCTCCACCAGTTGTCGTACCTGCACCATTTTAAAAGCTAGTGAGCCTAAAGGCTCAGCAAGTAAAATCTGAGAAGTAACAATTTGATAAAACGCAGGCATACATCTGTACAATGCATATGTTAAGGAACTTCAATATACAATATCATTTTCATAAACATTTCAATGGCAGAAACAGGGGAAGATAGTCCAGCTTCTCATTTCTTTCAATTTCATTTTCAGTTGATCATGGCATATAAGTTCTATGTGGTCCAATTTGCACTTTGATCAAAATGACTCCCGATATCAGTTTCAGCATATAGCTCATATGAAAGGGCAGTCGACATCTAGACAACTGCTCACCCTTCTCCTTGGTGACCTTAACTGTCTATGCCATAATCTAAAACATCTTTTGTTCCTTAACAATCCTTTCTTTAAACATTTCTGTAAAACATCGGGTTCCATCATTTTAAATATTTGCTTCCCATTTTAAAACTTTACTGATTATTGAATTCGACTTTGGAAACGTATCGTTAAAATGGAACTGATTGAGAGAAAACCAGTCGCAATGAATAGTACCAGTCGCAAGACTAATACCTGCTGAAATGAACAATACTTAGAAATAAGTAAATCAACTGCTGAGATAATGAAATGAAATACATCTGCTGGTGAACAGTACCAGTCGCAACGAATAAGAATCCAGTCGCGAGGTCTTTTAAATAAATATAAAGTAAAATGATGTCGTTGGGGTGATCAGCAGATGAAATAACAAAACTACCTGCTGATCTTTATATAAAGTGAAACGATGTCGTTAGAGTGATCAGCAGATGAAATAATAAGGCTACCTGCTGATCTTTTTATAACTAAATGGAAAGACGTCGTTAACACATCAATCAGTCGCAAGGAAAAGTGCTAACACGATTATATAAGTGAATAGTACCATTCGCAAGACTAGTACCAGCTGGAATGAACAGTATTTGAAGATGAATAAAGCAACTGCTGAATTTAAAATCACAATGCAGCTGCTGATTCCTTATCAAAGGAGAACAACTGCTGATATTAATAAAGAAAGACGCATCTGCTGATGAACATTGCATCTGCTGATTTTATGAAGACGCTTGCAATATCTCAACAATGATTTCGTTACCCGCCGTCGCTTATTAAACCAGACTTTATACTGATTCAACTAACAACTACTGATTACAAAATCATCAAATTTCGACATTACAACTACAGGAAGAACATTCATAAACGCTAAAACCATACAGCTGCTGAATCTTAACAAGTAGATACAGCTACTGAATACTTAACTCTTCGTCTGTAACATCCAAACAACAACGATGCCATCAGCTGTTGCCTATCAAACCATACCACAGTTATCAAATTCTAATGTTACAGCTACTGCAAGAAGAACTTTCATAACATTTCTGGAAATGAATTCGAATTCTCAGTACATGTAAAACTTCATAAACTTTCTGAAAACATACTGGAAGCATAATAAACATCAAAACATCATTTTCGAACCCATCTTTCTTCCTTATCATGTCTAAATCATTTCAAACATGAACTTTAAATGTATCCATAACATACAGGCAAGAAGATCTATTAAAACACAATATATGCTTCAAATGGTGTAGAAAAAGATCAGCTTTTACGTGCCTTATTTGAAGCTTTGCAACAACAGCAAATTCCCGCAGAGATCTTCCCTTTGAGCAACGCACGATCTTTTCTGAAATTTCTTTGAAGAACACTTTAAAACTTTTCTTTGCAAATGATGAAAATCTTACTTTGAAAACAGGTTTTTATATGAAAGGGATTAGTGGCAAGCTACTTGAGAAATCAAGCATGACACACTTTCAAAATTTAGTAAAATTCCCTTCATATCATTTTAATTTGTAAAACACCAAACCTTCTCTTAAAGAAAACATTTCACCTCCTTAAAACATTTTCCATTCGATTTAGAACCAGCGTGCATCGCTACTTGGAGTTACCTGCTGGAATCAGCCGCAGCGCAATCTTACCTGCTGGAATGAATAATTCAGCAGATACATGATATTTAAAATTGCCAAAATGGCCCATATGATTTATGAAATGCATAAATATGGTCCTAAGGATTTTGGGGCGTTACAACTCTACCCTCCTTATTGAAATTTCGTCCTCGAAATTTACGTACCAAATAAATATGGGTAAAGACTTAGCATATCAGCTTCTGTTTCCCACGTTGCTTCTCGCTCGACTGGTTGGACCATTGAATCTTAACCATAGGAATGCTACGGTTTCTTAATCTTCTAATTTCTCGGAGGAGAATTCTTTCTGGTCGCTCTTCGTAACTTAAATCTGGAGCTAGGTGGATTGGCTCATAACTTAGCACATGCGAAGGGTGGGGAACATATTTCCTCAAAGCTGATACGTGAAAAACATTATGCACTGCTGAAATTTGTGGAGGCAGCGCCAGTCGATAGGCGAGCGTTCCTACCTTTTCTAAAATCTCGAAGGGTCCAATATACCTTGGACTCAACTTCCCTTTCTTTCCAAAACGCATAACTCCCTTCATCGGAGCTATTCTCAAAAATACTCGATCACCTATCTCAAAATTCAGCTCCCTTCTTCGATTATCTGCATAACTCTTCTGTCGACTTTGAGCCGTTTTCATTCTTTCTCTTATCTTTCTAACAGCTGCTGCTGTTTGCTCCACTACATCAGGTCCTAAACCAGCTCTTTCACCAACCTCATCCCAGTGAAGTGGTGTTCTACACTTTCTGCCATACAAAGCTTCATATGGAGCCATTTGAATTGAAGCTTGGAAACTGTTATTGTAGGCAAACTCTACCAGCGGCAAACTCACATCCCATCCTGCTGAAAAATCTACAATACATGCTCTGAGAAAATCTTCTAAAATTTGAATCACCCTTTCCGATTGTCCATCAGTTTGTGGGTG
The DNA here is from genome assembly GCA_001598015.1 of Dorcoceras hygrometricum. Classification (NCBI taxonomy): domain Eukaryota; kingdom Viridiplantae; phylum Streptophyta; class Magnoliopsida; order Lamiales; family Gesneriaceae; genus Dorcoceras; species Dorcoceras hygrometricum. The sequence goes on from KV017463.1 coordinate 34,248, forward strand.
AAACGCAGTGCTGAATGTCAATTTCGTACCCATAGCTTTATGTAGACTTTTCCAAAAAGCTGATGAAAACTTGGGATCTCTATCTGATACAATGGAAATCGGAACACCATGTAGCCTCACTATTTCTTTAACATACAATTCAGCATACCTGCTCACCTCATAGGTTGTTTTAACTGGTAAGAAATGAGCAGAATTAGTGAGCCTATCAATTATAACCCATATGAAGTTATATCCTTGTACTGTTCTTGGCAAACCAGTTACAAAATCCATCGCTATACATTCCCACTTCCATTCGGGAATCGGCCAAACCTGCTGGTCGTTGATGTTCCACCTTCACCAGCTGACATGTTAAACATTCAGCTACAAATTTAGCAACATCCCTCTTCATTCCTGGCCACCAATACAACTGCTGGAGGTCCTTGTACATTTTCGTGCTTCCTGGATGTACTGAATATGGAGCTGTATGAACTTCTTTCAATAGTTCAGCTCTTAAATCATCTACTTGAGGTACCCAAACTCTGCACAAATACCTCACGATTCCATCCTCTGTAAAATATAGACTGTTACCTCTTTCTTTATCCTGCTGGACCCATTTCTTCAACTGCTGGTCCTGCTGCTGACCCTCTCGAATTTGATTTAACAAATTTGATCTTACTGAGAGGTCTCCTAAAATCATATTACTGCTGCTGCTGGACACTATTTCAAGTCCAAACCTTTCAATTTCGTTTACCAATGGCTGCTGGACAGTCAAACGTGTTAATCCTGCTGATTTCCTGCTGAGAGCATCAGCCACTACGTTTGCTTTTCCTGGGTGATAACTGATAGTACAATCATAATCTTTAACTAGTTCAAACCATCGCCTCTACCTCATATTCAATTCTTTCTGGGTAAAGAAGTACTTCAAGCTTTTGTGATCTGTAAAAATCTCACACTTCTCCCCATAGAGATAATGCCTCCATATCTTAAGGGCAAAGACAACAGCTGCTAATTCCAAGTCATGCGTTGGATAATTCTTCTCATGATCCTTCAGCTGCCTAGACGCATATGAAATAACTTTATGCTCTTGAATCAAAACAGCTCCTAATCCTAACTTGGATGCATCAGTGTATATCACAAATTTTCCCTCATCAGTTGGCATCGTCAAAACAGGGGCTTCAATCAGCGCTTGCTTCAATCTGTCAAAACTGGCTTCACACTCTTCTGTCCAGTTGTATTTTACTTTCTTCCTTGTAAGCGTAGTCAAAGGAACAGCAATCTTGGAAAATCCTTGGATGAACCGCCGATAATATCCAGCTAAACCCAAGAAACTTCTTATCTCTGCTACATTCTTCGGTACTGGCCAGTCTCGAACCGCTTCCACTTTAGCAGGGTCGACCTCTATTCCATCCCTAGAGATTATATGGCCTAGGAACGATACTTTCTCCATCCAAAAATCACACTTGCTGAATTTAGCAAACAGCTGTTTATCTTTCAAAATCTGGAGCACGATTCTTAAATGGTGAACATGCTCCTGCTGAGTCTTAGAATAGACTAAGATATCGTCAATGAAAACCACTACAAACTGGTCTAGATATGGTTGAAAGACTCTATTCATTAAGTCCATAAATGCTGATGGAGCATTTGTAAGTCCAAAGGGCATAACCAAAAATTCATAATGGCTATATCTAGTTCTAAAGGCTGTTTTGTAAACATTAGCAGCCTTAATCTTTAACTGATGGTATCCTGACCTCAAGTCGATCATAGAAAGTACTACAGACCCTCTTAATTGGTCAAAAAGATCTTCTATCCTAGGTAATGGATACTTATTCTTAATTGTCAACTTATTTAACTCTCGATAATCTATACATAATCTCATGCTCCCATCCTTTTTCTTTACAAACAAAACAGGGGCTCCCCATGGCGAAGTACTGGGTCGAACGAATCCTTTTTCCAACAGGTCTTGTATCTGTTTTTTCAATTCTTTCATCTCTGTTGGAGCTAACCGATATGATGGTCTTGATACTGGAGCAGCTCCTGGGATTAGATCAATGGAAAACTCCAACTCCCTTTCTGGTGGCAATCCTTGAATATCTTCAGGAAAAACTTCAGGGAATTCGTTTGCTACTTCTAATATGGATAGCTGGGGCCTATCAGTAGCGGCTAACGATGATATAGTTGGAGGAATTTTATTATCATGTTTGGCCAAAAACTGGAATGGCTCTTTTCCTACTGGATTAACAGCTACTGATCGCAGTTTAAAGTCAATCACTACACCAAACTTAGTTAGCCAATCTATTCCCAAAATCAAATCAAACTCCGGCATTGGCAACACAATTAAATCAGCAGTAATCTTATGCCCTTGAAGTTTAAGCTCAAACTTTTAAACAATTCGTGCGATACCAATTTTTCCCCAGATGGTACCAACACACAATAACCTATCATTACTTGCTCCGATTGGATTGACAATTTCTTAACAAATTCAGCAAAAATGAATGAATGCGTAGCTCCTGAATCTAACAAAGCTAGAGAAGGAAGTCCAGCTATCGAAATTTCACCTGTAACCACCATAGACTCTGGAGGAGCTTGATCAGCAGTCATCACATAAGCTCTGCTGGTCACCAGTTGCTTAGATTTTGGAAAATTCTTCAAAATATGTCCAGGCATCCAGCTCTAAACTTTAAACAATTCGTGCGATACCAATTTTTCCCCAGATGGTACCAACACACAATAACCTATTATTACTTGCTCTGGCTGGATTGACAATCTCTTAACAAATTCAGTAGAAATGAATGAATGTGTAGCTCCTGAATCTAACAAAGCTAGAGAAGGAAGTCCAGCTATCGAAATTTCACCTGTAACTACAGTAGATTCTGGAGGAGCTTGATCAGCAATCATCACATAGGCTATGCTGGTCACCAGTTTTTTAGCTTTTGGACAATTCTTCAAAATATGTCCAGGCATTCCACACTTGTAGCAGACGTTTTGTCCAAGTCTACACTGTCCCAGATGAGGCTTTTGACACTTAGGACATAATGGCCTATTATTACCAGCAGGAACGGAGCTTATAGGTTGAATTTGTAGAGGCTTTTGATCCTGAGGCCTCTGCTGGTTCTTGCTCTGTTTCTTGAATGGCCTTTGATCCTTCTGTTGAAAGGCCTGTCTCTTTTGCTGCCTTTCTTCATCGAGATCTTTCCAATCTCTTTCGATTTGCAGGGCTCTATCCACTGCTTCCCTGTAAGTTTTTGGTACTGACAGCCTCACATTCATCTTAAACATTGGTTTCAATCCTTCTATGAAGTGACTCAATTTCTCTTCTGGGTCACTTCCATACAGTGGCACAAAATAGCACCCTCTTTCAAACGTCCGCACATACTCCTGTACGGTTGAACTCCCTTGCTTGAGGGTCAAAAATTCCCTCTTCAATTCCGATCTCTTCCCCGCTGTGAAGTATTGCTCATAGAATATTCACTTGAAATCTGCCCAGGTGAGATTCAGCAGATCCACAGACATCTTAACTCCTTCCCACTAGATCATTGCATCTTCCCTTAGAATGTAGATAGCGCACCTTGGCCTATCTAAATCAGACAGTTGGAGGTACTCGAAAATAACCTCCATGGATTTAATCCAACTTTCTGCAACTAATGGATCAGTAGTTCCACTAAATTCCTTAGGCTTCTGGCGCCTAAATTTCTCTTGGGGGTCATCGTTACTTGGTCCCCTGCTGCTGGAAGATTGGCCATTGCCTCTACTGTTATTTTGTTCTACCAGCATTCTTAATAGTTGAGCGATATTAGCATTATTATCACTCTCCATTTCTTCTAGAGGAATACTGCTTCTAGTTCTTCCCCGTCCTCTTCCTGACATTCTATATTCTATAGCCCATAATCCACCATATGCATAAATCAGAACATGCTAAAATAAAAGACAATGCTCTGAAAATAAACTCACAACTTAGAAGAACAGACGATGAACTTTGATCCAGCTGATGGTGCATGTTTTTATCTCAGGAACCTGGCTCTGATACCATGTTGTGACGTCCGAACCCAACGGGGCCACGAGAATTGGGGTAAACAAAATTTTTGAATAAAAGAAGGGCTAGAAGATAATTTGTTATAAGCTGCATTTCTTATAACTCAAAGGAAACAAGACACAAGACAAATCGAAATTCAGCAGGTACTCAAATTTGCGCGCTACTGCTAAAACATTTGCGGAAAACAGGGTATTTCATATAACTTTGCAATTGCGGTTTACAACAGCTGTGTATTCTATGTAAATATACAACCATTGCTAGATTTAATACAGCACAACCTAATCAAAACAATACAACTTAGACACGGAAAACGTAGGCCTTGGATAAACACAACGCCACCCATCTACTGATTCAAGTTTCACCTGCTGATCCTCCACCAGTTGTCGTACCTGCACCATTTTAAAAGCTAGTGAGCCTAAAGTCTCAGCAAGTAAAATCTGAGTAGTAACAATTTCATAAAACGCAGGCAGACATCTGTACAATGCATATGTTAAGGAACTTCAATATACAATATCATTTTCATAAACATTTCAATGGCAGAAACAGGGGAAGATAGCCCAGCTTCTCATTTCTTTCAATTTCATTTTCAGTTGATCATGGCATATAAGTTCTATGTGGTCCAATTTGCACTTTGATCAAAATGACTCCCGATATCAGTTTTAGCATATAGCTCATATGAAAGGGCAGTCGACATCTAGACAACTGCTCACCCTTCTCCTTGGTGACCTTAACTGTCTATGCCATAATCTAAAACATCTTTTGTTCCTTAACAATCCTTTCTTTAAACATTTCTGTAAAACATCGGGTTCCATCATTTTAAATATTTGCTTCCCATTTTAAAACTTTACTGAGTATTGAATTCGACTTTGGAAACGTATCGTTAAAATGGAACTGATTGAGAGAAAACCAGTCGCAATGAATAATACCAGTCGCAAGACTAATACCTGCTGAAATGAACAATACTTAGAAATAAGTAAATCAACTGCTGAGATAATGAAATGAAATACATCTGCTGGTGAACAGTACCAGTCGCAACAAATAAGAATCCAGTCGCGAGGTCTTTTAAATAAATATAAAGTAAAACGATGTCGTTGGGGTGATCAGCAGATGAAATAACAAAACTACCTGCTGATCTTTATATAAAGTGAAACGATGTCGTATGAAATACATCTGCTGGTGAACAGTACCAGTCGCAACAAATAAGAATCCAGTCGCGAGGTCTTTTAAATAAATATAAAGTAAAACGATGTCGTTGGGGTGATCAGCAGATGAAATAACAAAACTACCTGCTGATCTTTATATAAAGTGAAACGATGTCGTTAGAGTGATCAGCAGATGAAATAATAAGGCTACCTGCTGATATTTTTATAACTAAATGGAACGACGTCGTTAACACATCAATCAGTCGCAAGGAAAAGTGCTAACAAGATTATATAAGTGAATAGTACCAGTCGCAAGACTAGTACCAGCTGGAATGAACAGTACTTGAAGATGAATAAAGCAACTGCTGAATTTAAAATCACAATGCAGCTGCTGATTCCTAATCAAAGGATAACAACTGCTGATATTAATAAAGAAATACGCATCTGCTGATGAACAGTGCATCTGCTGATTTTATGAAGACGCTTGCAATATCTCAACAATGATTTCGTTACCAGCCGTCGCTTATTAAACCAGACTTTATACTGATTCAACTAACAACTACTGATTACAAAATCATCAAATTTTGACATTACAACTACAGGAAGAACATTCATAAACGCTAAAACCATATAGCTGCTGAATCTTAACAAGTAGATACAGCTACTGAATACTTAACTCTTCGTCTGTAACATCCAAACAACAACGATGCCATCAGCTGTTGCCTATCAAACCATACCAATGATTCAACCAGCAACTACCAATTACACAGTTATCAAATTCTAATGTTACAGCTACTGCAAGAAGAACTTTCATAACATTTCTGGAAATGAATTCGAATTCTCAGTACATGTAAAACTTCATTAACTTTCTGAAAACATACTGGAAGCATAATAAACATCAAAACATCATTTTCGAACCCATCTTTCTTCCTTATCATGTCTAAATCATTTCAAACATGAACTTTCAATAGATCAATAATATACAGGCAAGCAGATCCATTAAAACACAATATATTCTTCAAATGGTGTAGAAAAAGATCAGCTTTACGTGCCTTAATTGAAGCTTTGCAACAACAACAAATTTCCTGCAGGAATCCTCCCTTTGAGCAACAGACGATCTTTTCTGAAAGTTCTTTGAAGAACACTTTAAAACTTTTCTTTGCAAATGATGAAAGTCTTACTTTGAAAACAGGTTTTTATATGAAAGGTATTAGTGGCAAGCTACTTGAGAAATCAAGCATGACACACTTTCAAAATTTAGTAAAATTCCATTCATATCATTTTAATTTGTAAAACACCAAACCTTCTCTTAAAGAAAACATTTCACCTCCTTAAAACATTTTCCATTCGATTTAGAACCAGCTCGTGCATCGCTACTTGGAGTTACCTGCTGGAATCAGCCGCAGCGCAATCTTACCTGCTGGAATGAATAATTCAGCAGATACATGATATTTAAAATTGCCAAAATGGCCCATATGATTTATGAAATGCATAAATATGGTTCTAAGGATTTTGGGGCGTTACACATACTGAGGAAATACCACATAATCCCGGATATTGTGGCTAGAGGTGACATAGCAGTTGAGAGAGTCGCCTCTGCGAACAACGTTGCTGATCCACTTACGAAGCCCTTGCCTGGACCGTTGTTTGAAAAACATCGCGA
>KV017463.1:41340-112688 GCA_001598015.1 Dorcoceras hygrometricum
CGATGACGTCATGTCCCTCTTCGTCAAGAAGTTTGGGAAATATTTGAGAAGATCCTATAACCCTTCTGCTCCTTACAATAATCATAAAAATGATAAAGCTGTATCTGATATGAAATGCTTTAACTGTGAATGTCCAGGGCATTTTGTAGCTGAGTGCAACAAGCCCAAGAAGGATGATAGATACAGAAGAGATGATAAGAAGGAGGATCGATACAAGCGAGATGACAAGATTGATGAAAGAGCTGTCGATAGATCCAAGGAGAGATCCAAGGATAGACGGATGAGGACGAGAGGTGATAAGAGGAGCAGCCGCAAGCATGACCGCAAAGTACTGGGGCTGAGGAAAGCACCAAGAGCTGGGCGGACACTGATTCAGAATCTTCATCCAGCAGCTCCTCGTCAAGCGATAGTGAATAGGAGGAGGTTCACTGTCTCATGGCTGACCAAACATCAGATGACGAGGTATTTGAGTTCTCCAATGTTGAATTTACACGTGAAGATCTTGTCAGCGCACTTAATGACATGGTCAAAGAGTACAAGAAGCTTTCTCACTCATTCGAGGAAGTTAAAGCTGAAAACATAAGTCTGAAAATAGTTCGATTGAATCAAGTTCTGATGAGCTTGAGGATATTGACAGTTTGAAGACTGAGTTGAGTAAGCTGATAGCTGAGAATGATTTGAGAAACGAATCCAGTGAGCTCAAATCTGAAGTTGATAGATTAACTAAAGAAATGAGCTCCTGGAACCAATCGGCTCGTTCTCTCCAGAAGCTGCAAGAAAGACAAAAACCAGCAAATGTTAGAACTGGTTTGGGTTTCAATAGTAGTGAGAGCAGTGAAGGGGAAACAAGTACTCAGTCACTGCCGGCATATGACAAGTTCAACAACATGAGCTTTGTCAAAGCCAGCATGATATATGATTGCTGTGAGTCGATGAAATATGATGACCCAAACTCTTCAAAAGATGAATCAAGAAGGAAAAGCTGGTATCGGCTTTTCAAAACTTGAGAACTCCAAGCCAAGCTGGCTAAAGAACAAACTGGACAAAGACAAAACGAAAGCTGGTCGAAAGCCGTTTGTTCCTAACCAGCCATGGCGTAGTTCAACGAAGGTAAAATCGGGTTAGAAAAGGGTTCAGTCAAAAAGAGATCCATATGGTCAAAGAATGAAATAAAACTCAACAGATTTCACCGTAATATTGCACAGACCCTCACGGACTCTATTACTGAAAAACTTTCAAAGTAATTCAAATCAGACGTACACACCACACAAAGGAGCGAAAATGGGGTTTGGTGACAACGCATACGGTAACACTGGTAGGGTAAGGGTAAGCTTATCCACGGTAACATCTCTATCTCTGATGTCTTAGTTGTTGATAACCTTCGTTATAATATGATTAGCATTAGTCAGCTGTGTGACAAAGGTTACACAGTCCAGTTTTAACAACACACATGCACGGTTCAGAATCCAAGTGGTCTGACTGTATTGGTAGGCAATCGTTCGGGGAATACCTACATTATCAATTGGTCAGATCAGCTGGAATCTGAGCAGTTGTGCCTTGCAGTTGGTTTTTACAAGATCTGGCTGTGGCATCAAAGAATGAATCATCTTGCATTCAAACACTTGCTAAGCTGAGTCAACATGATATGGTTTCTGGTCTGCCAAAAATCAATTTTTCTAAGAATAAGATCTGTGCAGCCTATCAGCTGGGTAAGCAAATTAAATCAACTTTCAAAAATAAAGGCGGAAAACGTTCTTCCCGTTGCCTTGAGCTCTTGCATATGGATCTTTTTGGTCCTATTTCAGTAACGAGCTTAAGGGGAACGAATTACACCCTTGCAGTTGTTGATGATTTTTCAAAATATTCTTGGGTGTTGTTTTTAAAAGCAAAATCTGAAATCGTCGACCAGCTGATGCGCCTTTTAAAACATTTACAAAATGACAGATCTTGTTCCGTCAATCGGATAAGAAGTGATCGCGGTACTGAGTTTCTAAATTTTAAATTAACTTCTTATCTAGAAGACTGGGGGATAAAGCATGAACTCTCAGCAGCTAGAACTCCTCAGCAAAACGGGTTAGCTAAAAGGAGAAACCGCACCTTAAAAGAAGCTGCTAGATCTATGATTGCATATTCTGGTATTTCACAAACTTCTGGGCAGAAGCAGTTAACACAGCGTGTTATAATCAGAACAGATCGATGATAAATAGGATGCATGATAAGACCCCATATGAGATCTGGCATGGCAAGAAACCTGATATTTCTTATTTCAGGGTATTTGGGTGCAAGTGTTTCATTCATAACAATGGAAGCATCTAACAGCCTTTGAACCTAAATCTGATGCAGGAATCTCTTAGTTTATTCAGCTGTGAGCAAAGCGTATCGTGTTTTCAACAACCGAAGCTTGACAGTTGAAAAATCAGCACACGTGGTGTTTGATGAAACAAGTTTCAAATCAAATTCAGCTGCAAGCCTACATGATCTGTGTTCACGTCTGGAGTCAACAAGTCTTGAAGAATCAGACGACGACGTGCCACACAGACAATCAGCTGAAGCAGAACAACCAGGAGTGGACACACCATACAACATTGCACAACAAGATCTGACAGGTAACCCAGTAGTCATTGATTTAACTAACAATGATTCCATACAGGGCCAGATCTCAAGTGTACCAGCTGCTGGAGGTGTAGCGACAAATGTTCAACCAGACGACGATCAATCAGATGTTGCTCCAACAAATGTTGATAAACCAGACGTTGCGCAAGCAGTCGCAAGCAATTCTTCATTGGTTTCAAGAACAACGCCTGAAGTACCAGCTGCAAGCACAAATTTTCAATTGGTATCTTCACCACCAGCTGGACAACAAGGCGCGAGCACATCATATCATTCAGTATTAAGACCAACGTCTGGACAACCAGTCGCCAGTAATCATAAACTGGTATCAAGACCACCAGTTGATGCACCAGTCACAAGTACATCTCACCAGCTGGAAGCAGACGCACAAGCCAACAATTCTCAACATCAATTGGCATATGCTGATCCAGTTGTGAACCAGCCAGCGACACAGGGGGAACAAGGAGCAAATCCATTTGGACTTGATCTTCGGTGGAAAAAAATCATCCACCCGAGCAAGTCATAGGTAACTTCGAATCTCCTGTTCGTACACGAGGCCAGCTAATGCATGATCATTTTGATTCTGCATTCATTTCTCATATAGAACCTAAGCAGATAGATGAGGCCTAGACCTTCTAATCATTCACTTGTACGAACTCGTGTACCTAGACCTTCTAATCATTCACTTGTACGCAATGCAAGAAGAACTTAATCAATTTAAGCGTAACAATGTTTGGACACTTGTACCTAGACCTTCTAATCATTCACTAATACGAACTCGTTGGGTCTTTAGGAACAAGCTGAATGAAGATGTCGTAGTTACTAGAAACAAAGCTAGGCTGGTAGCGCAAGGATTTAGGCAAATGGAAGGCATAGATTTTGATGAGACTTTCGCACCAGTAGCTAGATTAGAAGCCATCCGCATGTTCTTGCATATGCTGAATTTAAAGCTTTAAAGGTCTTTCAGATGGATGTTAAGAGTGCCTTATCAATGGCATCTTTAACAGAGGAAGTGTACGTTGCACAACCTCCTGGCTTCGTAAATCATGCACATCCAGATTTTGTTTACAAACTGGATAAAGCTCTATATGGGTTGAAGCAAGCACCCAGAGCTTGGTATGATACTTTGTATAAATTCCTTATCGAGCATGATTTCACAATAGGCACAGTTGATAAGACACTGTTTAAATTTGTTAAAGCTAATCATGTCCTATTAGTTCAAATTTATGTTGACGATATTATATTTGGGTCAAGTAACCCCAAATTGTGCCAGAAATTTTCTAAGTTGATGCAGGATAAATTCGAGATGAGTATGATGGGGGAGCTGACGTTCTTTCTGGGCTTACAAGTTCGATAGCTGGAGAATGGTATATTCATTAACCAGGCGAAATATACGAAAGAACTGCTGAAAAAGTTTGGCATGGACAACTGTTCAGCCGCAGCAACCCCTATGAGCTCTTCGATAAAGATGGACAAAGATGAAGTTGGAACTGCCATATACGTATCATTGTATCGAGGCATTATAGGCTCTTTGCTATGCTTAACTGCTAGCAGACCAGACATCATGTTTGCTGTTTGTATGTGTGCTAGATTTCAAGCAGAGCCAAAGCAATCGCACTACATAGCTGTAAAGAGAATATTGAAATACTTAAAGGGTACTTTCAACGTGGGTCTTTGTGTATCCCAAAGACTCTGGCTTTCAAATAATTGGTTATAGTGATGCAGATTACGCAGGATGCAGGATTGATCGCAGGAGCACCAGTGGAACCTGTCAATTTTTAGGGGATCGACTGATCTCCTGGTTCAGTAAGAAGCAGACGTCAATTGCAATGTTAAAAGCTGAAGCAGAGTACCTCGCAGCTGGCAGCTGTTGTGCTCAAATATTATGGATTCAACATCAGCTGAAGGACTATGTTATTGATGCTTCTGAAGCGCCCATTCTCTGCAATAACACTAGTGCCATTGCGATCACCCAGAATCCAGTACTGCATTCGAGGACAAAGCACATAAATATCAGGCACAATTTTATCAGGGACCACGTGCTAAAGAAGGACGTCCGGTTGGAGTACGTGTCGACTGAGCAGCAAGTTGCTGACATCTTCACCAAACCTCTACCAGACGCTAAGTTTTCTTACTTTAGAAACATATTAGGTCTTCTTGAACTGCCTTGATTGTCTGTGAGCTAACGTATTTTGCAAGTTGTCAGTCGTTGCCTAACTCAGCTGCAAGTCCTTTTTTCAGGGAAAACTGTAGACTCTCAGCTGAGGGAAGCATGTTGCGTTGGGAAAATACCAGTTGCAGGGGAACCAAGATCTGAATTTTTAAGTGTGACGTCGAATGAATATATTGCGTCTGGACACACTCAGATGTTGCATATACAAAGTCGATACTTATTTGTGATCAGATTCTGTTCGTCCCTTGCGATACATTAAAAACCAGCTTCGATGTTGTTAAAACAGCCGCAGCAGTTGTGACGACATTAAATTTTTGGCGCGCGTCGTTTTAACTTTTTCCCTGTACGGGTAAAATCTTTTCAAATCATTTAAAAAAATTGTACACACCGTTGGATGATTGACACGTGGTTGTCATCATTCCAAAAGTCACATCTACACCGTTTCCCTTTTCTCTCACATTTTCGCTTTCCTTAATATTACAGTGTTTACTGTTTTCATTTCTCCTACCTTGCAAAAATTACTCTTTTGCTATCTTGCTCTCTTGTGTTCTTCGTGTGCTCTCTGCAACTATTTCACATGTACTCTCGCACTCACTCAACTATCAGAAATGGCATCCTCATTGATTAGCAGCAGCCTTCACATCGATTTCGAATCAGTCTTCGGCATTGAAGATGCTGGACTAGTGCAAATGTTTGAATCGTTTATTGCGATGAGGTTGAAGGAATTTCTTGGGTGTCCCGCCGTCTTCTATGAAGCTGCACTCACAGAGTTCTTTGAAAATGGTTCGGTCAGAGACGGAATGGTGGTCAGCACCATTAGGGGAACAGTGATTGAAATTTCTGAGAATGCCTTTGCTGCAGCGTTTGAACTGTCAGTGGATGGGCTGACGGATTTATCAGAGGTGCCTAAGGATCTTGTGTTTGATGCGCGGAGCCTCTTTTCTGAATCAAAGGAGCAGATTAACTGGAGCAGTTTGTTGTTTGGTATTCTGAAAGATATGGTTACACCAGGCTCCAGTCAGGCGAAGGGTTTCGCTATACAAATTTTTGTTCTGTTGAAGAATGTACCAGGATTGGAGTTGGGTGAATCCAGAGCATTTCCAATCTCCAGGGTCTTAACAGAGAAAACAGTCCATCGGTATGTTGTTATCAATGAAAAGGTTGGAGGGGAAGAAATAACAGATGAACCACGGGTGAAGAAAGTGCCCAAGACAAAGGCTACGCCTAAGAAAAGAACAGCTGTTTTTTCAGTTGATGAGCCTATTTTGAAAAAGAAGAGAATTACTAAGGGTAAACCAGTCACCGTGGAGACTGTGGCAATAGCACAAGAGGCAGTGCCTCTTCAAATCATTGAGGCGACTGCAGTTGTACCAGCAGAACAACCCCCTGTACCCAAACGCAAATCTCAGAAGAGGAAGAGGAGGTTGATTCTAGGCTCTGAAGATGAAATTGTTGTTAGTGAGCCAGTTGTTGGTGGAACTCCTGCAGAACAACCAGTCGCAGAGGTTGAGACCACGGTTGAAGTTCAACCAGTTGTAGAGATTGTTGAAGAGCAGTCAACTGTTGAGATTGCTGCAGAAACTGGTGTACAAGAACCAGTCGATGAGAGTATTGATGAACAGATGGCGGCTGAGGAAACAGTTGTTGAGCATATTAGTGCACCAGCAGTAGCGCCCACTGCTAAGGAGGCAATACCCACGTCTGCTGATGAAATGGATGATATCATTCAGCAGGTCTTGGTTGAGTCCACGCAGCTAGGATCCACAGAAACAGATGATGGGGAACAGCCCCATGGAACCGAGGTTGAATAGATAGGTGTTGGGGCTCAGGAAACCCAAGAAGCTGAAGCAGAAAAACATTGTTTTAATTTTCCATATGAAGATATAATTGCCCAATTGAATGTTGAACGACCAGTTGTCACTCCAAGTGACACTGATGAAGAGATGGAAGCTGAGAGGACAATTGGAACAGATGCTGCAACTGATTTGTTTGTGGAGGAATCGGAGGAGGTGGCAATGAGTTATGATGAGAAGTCAGTGGATGCGATATGGATGCTGATGAAGCCATGTCGCTGGAGGATATCTTATTCTCAATTCCAGTCGACGTTCCACTGCCGTCTGCTGGTGTGGAAATAACAAATATTGTTTTGGGCCAGACTATCTAAATTCCAGGAGTCGATGAAGGAGACTGGTACAAGGCCAATCTTCCTAATATTCATCCTAAAGAAAAGGGGAAGGAGCCCCTTCTGGAGAAAGACCCAGTCAAGGGCAATCCGATGAAGGAGCAAATTTTGTTGATTCTTGATGATATTGAGTGTCTCGTTCAGTTGAGGGCTCAAGTTATTGATGAAGTTGCTAAATTCTTTTATTCTTTCAGTCTTAAGAGGCTAGCCAATCTGAAGATTGATGATTCTTACTATACCAAAAAGGAGCTTGTGTTGTCATGGGCGGAAGCCGAGTCGACGGGGGTCGCACTCCAAAGAAAAATGTATATATTGATGAAGTACAGAGAATTGCTAATCAAAAAATTTTTAGAAGCGAGGAGAATCAATTTTGTTCCGGGTGATGGTTCTTCAGCTACTAATCTCAAGATTTTGAATTGGTTAACAGATTTACATCTGTTTGTTTTGGAGGAGTTGAAGGATTAGTCGCTATCACACGGTCTTCGTTGGGAAAAGACGTGTTGCTCCAAAATATTTGAAGGAGGAAATCGTGATCATGGCGCAGTCATTGCCCGATCAAACACCAACACAAAATCTTCCTGCTGGATAAGAACGATGTTACGGATTGATGGAACTTGGGTTATTGAACCCTGTGCTGACTATTGGAAACCGATACCAAGAGCAGTCACATCCTGTATGGTTGTTATTCCCTCCCGGCTTTCATACGTCGACACTCTCCCTCCCATGAGCGAATTTTTCAAGTTGTTGAAGAAGAGGTGGGGAGATGTCTGTCTAGAAGTTGCAAAATTCAGTGCTTCAGGGAATTTTCTACCAGCAGGGCTTTGAATATTTGTCGCAGTCTTACAGTTGTTCAACCGAGTTTGATTTTTGGTTCTCAGAGGCAAACAGTTGTCAGTTTGGGTTGGTCTCAGTTATGTACAGCTTTTGCTCAATTTTGTTTGTTCAGTGGTTTGCGTACAGTTGATTTCAGTTTTATTCGATCAGTTGTTGTTCACAACAGAACAATAGCTATCAGTTTTGATTCAGGTGTACAGCGTTCATCAGTTTTACTTCCTACAGATACTAGTTCCGATTTTGTTGTTCAGGATGTATAGATAGAGGGCAGTCCAGTTCTTGAATCTCAGAATTTAGTTTCAGTTGCTCCCCGTGTACAGTTGATAGATGAGCGTCCTTTTTCCGCATCTACTTCAGAAGATTCTGCTATGAATTTCGATGAGACTGATATAGCTGCTACCTCACCTTCTATTCCAACCATTTCTGCAGATGTCCAAGATGTCCTTGCTCAGTTACGTGCTTCTGTTGAACATGTTCAGATTGCACTACTCGGGCATAAATAAGATGTGGATAAGATCAGAGACACAATTTCTATGCACATCTGTGACCTCGAAAAGGAAGCTTACAGAAAGATTTGATGCTCACGACAGGACTTACAGGGTTCTATTCAATAATGTTCGACATGATATGCGAGATCATAAGAACGTCCTGTCGATGGACTTTAAATTGTATCAACAGAAGGTCAGCAATCAAGTTGGTGCTGCTGCTCTTGATGTGGTTGATGTTCGGAAGGTGGTCAAGGAGCTTGATGCTAAAGTCACATATTTGGATAATCAAGTTGCTGCTATGCGAAGTGAAGCGTTAGATTTCCAGGCGAAAGCCGAGGAAAATCATTTGAAACTGTCCACCCAACTTGGTGACATCGTCGATTTTCTTAGAGGCGGTGATGCCAAAAAGGGGGAAGGAAGTAGCAGCCACCCTCAACCACCTCCTGATGATCAAGGCGGCAGTGGCAATACAGGCGGTGATAATGTTAGAACCACAAGCATTGTGGACAGACTTATTGATGCCGATAGACGCAGAGAAGGTAGAAGCAGAGGGAATAGGAGTGGATCTTACAAGGAAGAAGATATTTCAGTAGATCTTTTGAGGATTGGTTAAGATAGAATTGTTGTTGATCTTCTGTAAAAATCTTATGTACAATTCTTTAGTTAATGAAAGTACCAGCAGTCTGTGTGCAATTTATTTTTGCTCATTTATTTACCTCGGCTGCTAAGTTTTGTCATCACCAAAAAGGGGGAAATTGTTAGGATAAAATTTATAGTTTTGGTGATAACAAAATAAGACAAGATAAATCTAGACATTCAGACGTTGATAACAGTAGTTGAGTATTCAGTCGACAGGCAATCCAGACGTGAGCTACAGTAAACCAGTTGTTGATATAATCAGCCGTAAGCTACAGTGAATCAGTCTCTGGTTTTGTATAACCAGACGTTGGCTACAGTAATTTGTATAACCAGTCGTTGGGTAAATCAGTTTTTAGCTACAGTGGAGATTCAGTCGTTGATTTGACATCAGACGCAGTAATTCAGACGTCGGTGTGTTTATTGATGAGTAGCAAAACTACGTCGTTTAAATATGTTAAAAAGACAGCGTTTGTCTTAGCGCTAGAAATCAGACGTTGGGTTTTGAAAGGAGTCAGGCGTTGGATTAACACAAGTATTAAAACTTCCAGCCGTTGTATATTTTCAAGTTTCTTACAGTTGAAACAACGATGAAGTTAAAGGAATTTCAGGCGCAAGATTTAAAGAGATTCAAATACGATCAAATACTCAAATTGGAAAAGATCAACAGAATTGTACAATTGCGTGGAATTAAGGAGACAACGTCGGTACTATTTTGGGTAAATAGTACATCGTATTAGAGGCCGTTTTTACAGTGTTTTCACAGAAATGGAAAAACGACAAATTAGCCCTGACGAAATGAAAAGTTACATTTTGGTGGAGCAGGATTGACGGCGTATGATTTATAGAGATTCAAAAGGGATATTGTCCCTTTACAGATTAAATGACCGTCGAACGAAGTGTATAAATAGCAGCAGTTTGATTTGAAGAACTATCCTTCGCTACTATTAACTTGCCATCACTCTGCCGATTTATTATCTCAACTATTCTCTGAGTCTATTGAGAACCTGAAGTTATTCTCACAAAGCTCAAACACTCGAAGAAAACAACCTCTGATCTTCATAGATAAACCTTCGAGTCATCCTCTGGTTCACCTTTGTTGAATCGTGTTTCTTGTATAGAAACCAGAGGATTTACAGTCTCAAAATATTGTATTCTATTGTCATATTCCTGATTGAGTCTGTAACAAACGCGCTGTTGAAAAGCCGTTTGAAAAGTTACTAAGTGTTGTAAACAGCAGCTGCGACTGCTTGTTGTTGATTGAGGATTGCTAGGAGTTCACCTGGAGCGAGGCTCGGTGATCGGGTGTCTATAGAAGGGCTACACGCATTAAATCTTCTAGTTGAACCTTCCTGAAAAGGAATAAGGGGAGACGTAGGATATTTATATCCGAACTTCCAGAAACAAACTCTCGACCCTTGCTCTTTACATTACGCATTATATATTGTTTACACTGTTCACAGATTAATCCGTTTCTTTCCGTACAATTTTTGTTAACCGAGAAATCAGCATTTAAAACTGAGATAGCTTAAGACTGGTAACTCGGACTTAAGTTGAGCGGTGCTTGTAAAATTATTTTAAAGATTTCGAAAATTTAAAATTACCAAGAAGTTCATTCAACCCCCCCTTATGAACTCCTAGGCCTGCTTTCGTGCCATATTGATCCTATCACGGCTGGAGAGAGTTGTTCAGACTGGAAGTGTGTTTATCTCAAGGACCATGCTCTGATACAAACTGTAACGACCGGACTTTTCTTAAAAGAAATTTTGAAGATTGGGGTTCAAATTGAAATGTCTAAAGATTTCAATCTTGATAACATAATGGTCGCTACTAAAATTTCTGGGTTAAAATGCGAATAAACACAATTCGTGAATGATGAAAACAATCAGCTGTGAGGGTAAATGAAAAACGTGGAACTAGATGCACAGCTGGATATAGTAACAAAGTGTGGAATAACTACTGATAGGAATAAAACAGGTGTTGAATTAGAACTCAAAATCTGATAGACGTTGCAATAAAATATTATATGAGGTCTGAACAGATTCTCACTGTTTAAATATACCAGGAATCTACAATACAAAACATTATGAAGTTTCTCTATATAAAACAACGTCTGAGGAAAAATAATGGAACTGACGTCCACGATAAACACCTCATCCGATCAGCACTCTCCATCCGGCTCATTACTGCTCATTACCTACACTCAATGAAAACTAGTGAGCCTATGGGCTCAGCAGGTAAAATCTGAAAGTAACGAATTCATGCGATACCAACGATAGAATCTGATACTATAACTGGAATCCGAAGGAAACTGAAAGCATAAAACATAATCAAATTCTGAAAACATTTTCTTTAAACTTATCTAGTGCTGTGATTAAAATCACACTTGCTTTTCTGAAATTATGACAACACTTAAACATTTGGTCCAATTCACTTGATCAAACTCCTGAGTCTTATCATAAAGCTCATGGTTGAAGGGGTATACAGATCCATCAATCCGTAATCCTTATCCTTCCTGGTTGAAAGGGCACACGGTTCGTCAGCAGCGCACTCACCATTCCTCTGGAGATCCTTTTTGTTGTCATAACTTAAAACTTTTCTTAAAACATTCTGCTCCTTCTTTTATTTCTTTCTAAAATCTGTTTACTGGTTTTATATGTCTAATGATGTTCTGGAACACTTAGAGAATTCTCTGTAATACTTGCGAAGATGAAAACTGAATAAACTTTTTCAATATACTCAATTGAATCGAATAATTCCTTCGAATTGAATCGGAAATAATAAGGAATTAAATTCTGGAATTTCTGTTATCAATCGAAGAATAATATAGAAATGAACAGGTATCAGCTGATGGTACATAAACGTCGCAACGAATAAGAAGCAAATCAGACGTTGGTTGGTCAATTCAGATGTCAACGCAACTTAAATAAGGAATTTCAGATGTTGCACAAACCAACAGCTGAACATCAACGAGTACAACAGTTGAAGACAAATAATGCAACAGCTGATCGTAAACCAAAACAACAGCTGAATATAAATTAATACAACATCTGGCGACAACTGAATGAGTACAATACAATAGCTGAATGAGAGCAATTCAACAGCTGAATGAGAACCATACAACAACTGTTCAACTAATGCAACTGCTGATTATGAACTAATGCAACAGCTGATAAAGAAGCATCATCTGATGGTTTAAGAACCAGACTTCAGACTTAACCATATGAATGAACATGAACAACGATGGTTTCCTTCGTCTGAAGAAATCAAAATATCTCAAGAAATTTCTGAAAATGATCGAAAGCTACTTGTAAGCTACTTCGAAAAGAAATCTTTAGAAAACTCAAGAAACTACTGGACGAACATCATCAAACCATTTTATGAAATCATTTCTAGATCAAAATACAGTAAACACATACTTTTCATAAAATAGGTCATGAACTTCTGGTTTTCTGAAGAATAGTCGTAGCCATCTTCCTTTTCTTTAAAACTCGCAAACAATCATGCAAACAGAACTAAATATATGCTTTCATGAGTGAGCAAGAAACAGAGTTTACTTTCCTGGATGCTTTAACACAATCTCAGACGAAGTTTAGCCAATCACGAACACACCGCTTGTCTCCTTCAAAAACTTTGAAGCGCTATTGCTCGGTTTCTTAGAGAGAGAGGACCGCTTGATTTTTGGAAAGTATTTTGATTTGTAAATTATGATGCATGATGCGGCTAGCACCCTATATATAAATGAATTTAAAATGACTAGGAAAGAAATAGTTTCATCAATATGCAAAAGAAATCCTTTAAAAGCGCTACTCTATTTTAAAAGTAAAATCTGATGCACAAAACCGAACTATTTTTGTTGAAAAAGAAGGATTCAATGGGTTTGCAGTAATCGGCTAAACAACTGCTGAAATTGCATTCTAACACTTAGAAATCTAATCATTAAACAAAAGTCTGATTGAAACATTAAGCTAACATCTGAATTCTCAACTTCACGTAAAGGTGACAGCTGATATTATGAAAATCTGAAACTCAACTCAAATACAATGAAGGCTGATTTCACTTATTCTCAAAATCTAAAATTCAAGCAAAGTTGAACAATATAGCATTTAAATGTGATCTCTCAACTCTTAAAATTTCTAATTGTGGATAATAAAATGTTTGGGCGCTACAGCTATCCTACCTCTTAAAACAAAAGAAAGCTCTTAACAAAGCTTAAAGGTAGGATCTTCACTTACCCCAACAAGCTAGCATGGAACGGTAACAGACTACACAAGGGAGATGTAAAGCCCCAAAATCCATAGGACTACATATATGCATCTTGATTTAATTGGCATATTTTTAAATGTTGAGCATTAGCTGATTTTTATTGATTTCATAAAATGAGTAGCGATGCAGATGGTTTCAGAAGATGACTCCAAGGGAGATACATGAGCAGGTTTTAAATTGGTTGAAAATGATTTTTAAGGAGGACAAATGATTTCTTTTGAAAAAGGTTTGGTGTTTTACAAATTAAAATGATGTGAAGGGAATTTTACTAAATTTTACAAACATAGATGAAGTGTGTCATGCTTGATTTCACAAGTAGCTTGCCACTATTCCATATAAATACATGTTTTGAAAGTAAAGTTTATTTTCACTTGTATCAGAAAACTCTTTTCGTGTTCTTCCAAAATAAATTACAGAGAAGCTCGTTGGGTTGTTCAAGGAGAAGATTTCTACCGGAATCGACTGCGGTTGCAAAGCTTTGTTCTAAGGCAAGTAAAAGCTGATCCTTTGCTACACCATTTAAAGCATATATTGATGTTTTCCTAGATCTGCTTGCCTGTATGTTTAAGATATGTTGAAGTTCATGTTTAAAATGATTTACTCATTTTCAAGAAAAGAAATTTGGGTTCAAAATGATGTTTTATGCTTCCAGAGGTTTTCTCCAGAAAATGAGTTTAAAGAAAGTTAAGGATGTTTCAAAATACTGAGGTGGTCGAGTTTGATTCAAGTATGTTCATGAATGTTCTTCCTTCTGGTGAATGGTAACATTTGAATTTGACGCTATGTAATCGGATGTTGTTAGTCGAATCAGTATAAAGTCTGGTTTGATAGGCAACAGCTGATAGCGCAGTTGTCGTTTGAATGTTGCAACACCAAGTTTTAGTTAGATGTTGAATTTCTTCCAACTGCTGAATTTCATTTTGATCAGTAGTTTCCATTTCAGCTGTTACCATTGTGTTGAATAAATTTCTAAGTGTTGTGTTAGCTTTTACTTCTAGTATATGATCAGTCGTGAGTTGTCTTGCATCTGAATTGGGACAATCTTTCATTGTTGATTTTTCAACAGCTGAGTTGACTATGGTCAACTACCAACAACTGATCACTTAAACCAACAGCTGGTTTTCTTAGACCAACAGCTGAATTATTCAATCAAGTTGCGTTGAAATCTGAGTTGACCAACAACAACAACCGTTCACTTCTCAAACACTATTTGTTTTGTGGCAACAGCTGATGCCCGATATTACTACTGTTCCAGAATCACGTCTGATTCATCTACGTTAGCAATTATTTATACATCTGTTTTTGACGCTAACGACATCGTTTCATTTAGCACATCTGTTTCAATGTTAACGAATATCCTTACAGCTGTTTTACGATAACCGTGAACATTAAAGATCTGTTTTGTTTCCAAGTACTGTTCCATTTTGTTGCGTCTGATTTCATTTCAACGATATGTTTCCAACAGCCGAATTCGATACTCAGTAAAGTTTTAAAATGGGAAGCGAGTTTTAAATAATGGAACCCGATGATTTTCAAAAAGAATTTCAAACAAAAGATGAGAAGTTAAAGGAACAAAGTTTATTTTAAGGTTTATGGCATAGATAACAGACGGCCACCAAGGAGAAAGGTGAGTAGTCGTCCAGATGTCGGCTGCCTTTTCATAATGAGCTATATGCTAAAACTGATATCGGAAGTTATTTTGATCAAAGTGCACAACGGGCCTAAGGAGAGCTTCTATGCCAGAAATCTAAAGAAAATGATGATTATGAGATCTTAATGAGCTATATGCTAAAACTGATATCGGAAGTTATTTTGATCAAAGTGCACAACGGGCCTAAGGAGAGCTTCTATGCCAGAAATCTAAAGAAAATGATGATTATGAGATCTGGACTATTATCCCCATCTCTAAGTTTATGAATAAAAGAAATGTTTACGAAAGAATGACATGTTCATTGATGTTCTTTAACTCAGTATTGTATGTTCAGATGTCTGCCTGTGTTTAATGAAATTGTTATTTCTCAGATTTTACTTGCTGAGCCCCTAGGCTCGTTAGCTTTTAAATTGGTGCAGGTGCGACAGCTGAGGAGCGAACGGGAGGTGAAACCTGAAACAGCTGCTGAGTGGTGTTGTGTTTATCGACGGCCAGCGTTTTCCGTGTCATAGCTGATGTTGTCTTTTATTTTTAGACGTATGTATTAGATCAGTTGCAACAGTAGTAATTCATGTAGAATGTCAGCTGTTGTAAACCGCAATTGCGATATATATAACAGAATCTGTTTTCCACAAAGATGTTTATTACTTGATGCCACTAGTGTACGTCTGTCAGGTTTGTTGTTTCGTAATTTTTCTCAGGTATAAGAAATACAGCTTATAGCAAATTGTCTTTCAGCACTTCTTTTTATTCTAAAATTTTATTTCACCCCAATTTCGTGATCCCGTGTGTTCGTGTGTCACAACATGGTATCAGAGCAACCTTCCTGAGATAAGCACATGCACCGTCAGCTGAATCAGAGTCATCGGTCGTTCCTCTAAGTTGTGAGTTTATTTTCAGAGCATTGTCTTTAAATTTTAGCATGTTCTGATAATTATATGTGGTGGATTGTGGGCTATAGAATAAAAGATGTCAGGAAGAGGAAGAGGTAGAAGAGGTATTCCCACAGTAGAATCCAACCCAAATAGTAATGTTAATATTACTCAACTTCTAAGGCTGCTGGTAGAGCAAACCAGTCGAGGAAATGGCCAATCCTCCAGCAGCAGAGGACCAAGCCATGACGATCCCCAAAAAAAGTTCAGACAACAGAAGCCAAAGGAGTTCAGTGGTACAACTGATCCACTAGTGGCAGAGAGTTGGATCAAATCGATGGAGGTTATCTTTGAGTACCTCCAGATGTCTGATTTAGATAGGCATAGATGTTCCATCTATATGTTGAGAGAGGATGCTATGATTTGGTGGGAAGGAGCCAAATTATCTGTGGATTTGACGAACCTCACATGGGCAGATTTTAAACAGGTGTTCTTTGAACAATACTTCACGGCTGATAAGAGATCTGAATTGAAAAGGCAGGGGAGATCTTAAGATCTGATAAGAGATCTTAAGATAAGAGATCTTAAGCAGGGGAGTCTGACCGTGCAGGAGTATGTGCAGACATTTGAAAGATGGTGCTATTTTGTGCCGCTGATAGGAAATGACCCAGAAGAAAAGTTGAGCCATTTTGTAGAAGGATTGAAGCCTATGTTCAAAATGAATGTTAGGCTATCTGTGCCCAGGACCTATAGAGAAGCAGTGGATAGGGCCCTGCGTATTGAAAGAGACTGAAAAGATGTTGATGAAGAAAGGCAACAGAAGAGACAAGTCTTTCCGCAAAAAGACCAGAGGCCATTTAAGAAACAGAACAGGAATCAGCAGAGGCCTCAAGAACAAAAACCTCTGCCAATTCAACCCATCAGCTCAGTTCCTGCTGGTAGCAATAGGCCAGTGTGTCCTAAATGCCAGAAGATTCATCCTGGACAATGCAGACTTGGACAAAACGTCTGCTATAAATGTGGGATGCCAGGACATATTTGAAATATTATCCGAAGTCAAAGCAATTGGTGACCAGCAGAGCCTTCGTAATGACAGCTGATCAAGACAATCCAGACTCGACAGTAGTCATAGGTGAAATTACGATTGCTGATTTGCCTGCCATAGCTTTAATAGATTCAGAGCTACTCACTCCTTTATAGCAGCCAAGTTTGCTGAGAAACTACCTATTAAACCTGATCAAGTAGAGATAGGCTATTGTGTATCATTGCCTTCGGGAGATGAATTGGTATCCCACGCTTTATTTCGGGAGTTTAAAGTTAGGCTTCAGGGGCATCAGATTTCTTCAGATTTAATTTTTTTGTCGATGTCTGAGTTTGATATAATTTTAGGAACGGTTTGGTTAACGAATTATGGAGTAGTAATAGATTTTAAGCTTCGAACAGTAGCGATTAACCCATCCAGAGGATACCCATTTATGTTTGAAGCTGATCGGATTCGTAGGATCCCTCACATTATATCATTTCTTAAAGCTCAACGCTGTTTGAGAAAAGGAGGGGTAGGATTTTTGACAAGTCTGTCATCCTTAACAGTTATTAGTAAACCCCAACTGACAGATGTAGAAGTAGCGAATGAGTTCCATGAGGTCTTTCCCGAAGATATTCAAGGATTACCACCAGACAGAGAGCTGGAACTTTTGATTTATTTAATTCCAGGAGCTGCTCCAGTGTCTAGACCGCCCTACCGATTAGCTCCATCAGAGATGAAAGAACTGAAGGAACAGATACAAGATCTGTTAGAGAAAGGATTTGTTAGACCCAGTGCGTCCCCCTGGGGAGCCCCTGTTATTTTTGTTAAAAAGAAGGATGGAAGTTTGAGGCAATGTATAGATTACCGGGAGCTGAACAAGTTGACTATTAAGAATAAGTATCCACTCCCTAGAATTGAAGATCTGTTTGACCAGCTGAAAGGGTCGGTATCTTTTCTAAATTGATTTAAGGTCTGGCTACCACCAGTTAAATATTAAGACATCAGATTTCTATAAAACAGCCTTTAGAACTCGGTATGGCCACTATGAATTCTTAGTTATGCCTTTTGGACTTACAAATGCTCCATCACCTTTTATGGATTTAATGAACAGGGTTTTCCAACCATTTTTGGACCAATTTGTAGTGGTATTCATTGATGATATCTTAGTGTATTCTAAGATCAAAGGTGAGCATGTCCAACATTTAAGAACAGTTCTTCAGATTTTGAAAGATAAACAGTTGTTTGATAAATTTAGCAAGCGTGACTTCTGGATGGAGAAAGTATCATTCTTAAGCCATATAATTTCTAAGGACGGAATAGAAGTTGACCCAGCTAAATTAGAAGCTGTTCGCGACTGGACAGTGCCTAAGTCTGTTTCAGAGATAAGGAGTTTATTGGGTTTAGCTGGATATTATAGGCGATTTATCCAAGGATTCTCTAAGATAGCTGTTCCCTTGACTACGTTAACAAGAAACAGGTGAAGTATCTGAATGTCAAAGCAGTTTCGAAAAGTTGAAACAAGCGCTGATAGAAGCACCTGTGTTAACCATGCCATCTGATCAAGGAAAATTCATGATTTACATGGATGCGTCTAAGATGGTATTAGGAGTTGTGTTAATGCAGGACTGTAAAGTAATTTCTTACGCATCCCGACAGCTGAAAGATCATGAGAGGAATTATCCTACGTATGATTTAGAGTTGGCAGCGGTTGTCATTGCCCTTAAGATATGGAGACATTATCTCTATGGGGAGAAGTGTGAAATATTCACAGATCATAAGAGTTTGAAATACTTCTTTACCCAGAAAGAATTGAATATGAGGCAGAGGCGATGGCTGGAATTGGTTAAGAACTACGACTATACGATCAGCTATCACCCAGGAAAAGATAATGTGGTAGCTGATGCTTTAAGCAGGAAATCTGTGGGATTAGCACAGCTGATAGTCCAGAGACCATTGGCAGCCGATATTGAAAAGTTTGGACTAGAACTAGTACCCATCGATAGTGATATGATTTTAGCAGACCTATCTATAAGATCAAATCTGATAGACCAAATTCGAGAGGGTCAGCTGAAAGATGAGCAATTGCATAAATGGGTCAAGCAAGATAGAGAAAGAGGCAGTAGTCTCTACTTTTCAGAAGATGGAGTAGTCAGATATATGGGAAGGATATGGGTGCCCCAAGTAGACACTTTGAGATCAGATATTCTGAAAGAAGCCCATGAGGCCCCATATTCAGTACATCCCGAAAGTACTAAGATGTACAAGGACCTCCAGCTGTTGTACTGGTGGCCAGGAATGAAGCGAGATGTTGCCAGATTTGTAGCTGAATGTTTAACTTGTCAGCTGGTGAAGGCTGAACACCAGTGACCAACTGGATTCTTGAAACCATTATCCATTCCTGAATGGAAGTTGGAATGTATAGCGATGGACTTTGTAACTGGTTTACGCAGGACGGCTCAAGGATATAACTCCATTTGGGTTATAATAGATAGACTAACTAAGTCTGCTCATTTCTTACCAGTCAAAACGACCTAGGACATGAGCAGATATGCGGATTTATATGTAAAGGAAATAGTGAGGCTATATGGTGTTCCAGTTTCCACAGTATTGGATAGAGATCCAAAGTTCACATCGGCTTTTTGGAAAAGTCTGCATAGAGCTATGGGTACGAAACTGACCTTTAGCACAGTGTTTTACCCCCAGACAGATGGACAATCTGAAAGGGTGATTCAGATTTTGGAAGACTTACTCAGAGCATGTATTATGGATTTTTCAGAGAGTTGGGATCTGAAGTTATCATTAGTAGAATTCTCCTACAATAACAGTTTTCAAGCTTCAATTCAGATGGCTCCATATGAAGCACTCTATGGTCGAAAATGTAGAACACCACTTCACTGGGATGAAGTTGGTGTAAGAGCTGGTTTAGGACCAGACATAGTGGAGCAAACAGCAGCAGCAGTTAGAAAGATACGAGAAAGAATGAATGCTGCTCAGAGCCGACAGAAGAGTTACGCAGATAATCGAATAATGGAATTGAATTTTGAAGTAGATGATTATGTATTCCTGAAGGTTGCTCCAATGAAAGGAGTAATGTGTTTTGGGAAGAAAGGAAATTTGAGTCCAAGATATATTGAACCATATGAAATCTTGGAAAAGATAGGAACATTAGCTTATCGTTTAGCACTGCCACCGCAGCTGTCAGCAATGCATAGTGTTTTTCATGTTTCAGCTTTGAGGAAATATATTCCTAACCCTTCGCATGTGCTAAGGAATGAGCCAATACAGTTGACACCAGATTTAAGCTATGAAGAAAGACCAGAAAGAATTCTCCTCCAAGAAGTTAGAAAGCTAAGGAACCGTAATATACCTATGGTTAAGATACAATGGACTAATCAGTAGGAGCGAGAAGCAACATGGGAGACAGAAGCTGATATGTTTACCCTTTACCCACATCTGTTTGGTACGTAAATTTCGAGGACGAAATTTCAATAAGGAGGGTAGAGTTGTAACGCCCCAAAATCCATAGGACTACATATATGCATCTTGATTATTTCATGAGTTAATTGGCATTTTTTTAAATGTTGAGCATAAGCTGATTTTTATTGATTTCAGAAAATGAGTAGCGACGCAGATGGTTTCAGCAGATGGTTTCAGCAGCGATACACGAGCAGGTTTTAAATTGGTTGAAAATGATTTTTAAGGAGGACAAATGATTTCTTTTGAAAAGGGTTTGATGTTTTACAAATTAAAATGATGTGAAGGAAATTTTACTAAATTTTACAAACATAGATGAAGTGTGTCATGCTTGATTTCACAAGTAGCTTGCCACTAATCCCTTCCATATAAATACCTGTTTTAAAAGTAAAGTTTATTTTCACTTGTATCAGAAAACTCTTTTCGTGTTCTTCCAAAATAAATTACAGAGAAGCTCGTTGTGTTGTTCAAGGAGAATATTTCTGTCGGAATCGACTGCGGTTGCAAAGTTTTGTTCTAAGACAAGTAAAAGCTGATCCTTTGCTACATCATTTAAAGCATATATTGATGTTTTCCTGGATCTGCTTGCCTGTATGTTTAAGATATGTTGAAGTTCATATTTAAAATGATTTACGCATGTTCAAGGAAAGAAATTTGGGTTCAAAATGATGTTTTATGCTTCCAGAGGTTTTCTCCAGAAAATGAGTTTAAAGAAAGTTAAGGATGTTTCAAAATACTGAGGTGCTCGAGTTTGATTCAAGTATGTTCATGAATGTTCTTCCTCCTGGTGAATGGTAACATTTGAATTTGACGCTATGTAATCGGATGTTGTTAGTCGAATCAGTATAAAGTCTGATTTGATAGGCAACAGCTGATAGCGCAGTTGTCGTTTGAATGTTGCAACACCAAGTTTTAGTTAGATGTTGAATTTCTTCCAACGACTGAATTTCATTTTGATCAGTAGTTTCCATTTCGGCTGTTACCATTGTGTTGAATAAATTTCTAAGTGTTGTGTCAGCTGTTACTTCTAGTATATGATCAGTCGTGAGTTGTCTTGCGTCTGAATTGGGTCAATATTTCATTGTTGATTTTTCAACAGCTGAGTTGACTATGGTCAGCTACCAACAGCTGATCACTTAAACCAACAGCTGGTTTTCTTAGACCAACAGCTCAATTATTCAATCAAGTTGCGTTGACATCTGAGTTGACCAACAACAACAACCGTTCACTTCTCAAACACTATTTGTTTTGTGGCAACAACTGATGCCCGATTACTACTGTTCCAGAATCACGTCTGATTCATCTACGTTAGCAATTATTTATACATCTGTTTCTGACGCTAACGACATCGTTTCATTTAGCACATCTGCTCCAATGTTAACGATTATCCTTACAGCTGTTTTACGATAACCGTGAACAGTAAAGATCTGTTTTGTTTCCAAGTACTGTTCCCTTTTGTTGCATCTGATTTCATTTCAGCGATATGTTTCCAACAGTCGAATTCGATACTCAGTAAAGTTTTAAAATGGGAAGCGAGTTTTAAAGAATGGAACCCGATGATTTTCAAAAATAATTTCAAAGAAAAGATGAGAAGTTAAAGGAACAAAGTTTATTTTAAGGTTTATGGCATAGATAACAGACGGCCACCAAGGAGAAGGGTGAGTAGTCGTCCAGATGTCGGCTGCCTTTTCATAATGACCTATATGCTAAAACTGATATCGGAAGTCATTTTGATCAAAGTGCACAACGGGCCTAAGGAGAGCTTCTATGCCAGAAATCTAAAGAAAATGATGATGATGAGATCTGGACTATTATCCCCATCTCTAAGTTTATGAATGAAAGAAATGTTTAAGAAATGTTTACGAAAGAATGACATGTTCATTGATATTCCTTTAACTCAGTATTGTATGTTCAGATGTCTGCCTGCGTTTAATGAAATTGTTATTTCTCAGATTTTACTTGCTGAGCCCCTATGCTCATTAGCTTTTAAAATGGTGCAGGTGCGACAGCTGAGGAGCGAACGGGAGGTGAACCCTGAAACAGCTGCTGAGTGGTATTGTGTTTATCGACGGCCAGCGTTTTCCGTGTCATAGCTGATGTTGTCTTTTATTTTTAGACGTCTGTATTAGATCAGTTGCAACAGTAGTAATTTATGTCAGTTGTTGTAAACCGCAATTGCAATATATACAACAGAATCTGTTTTCCGCAAAGATGTTTATTACTTGGCGCCACTAGTGTACGTATGTCAGATTTGTAGTTTCGTAATTTTTCTAAGTTATAAGAATACAGCTTATAACAAATTGTCTTTCAGCCCTTCTTTTTATTCTAAAATTTTATTTCACCCCAATTTCGTGATCCCGTGGGTTCGGGTGTCACAGGAGATGTCTTAGCGATCCTCTTCCAGCTCCTCCAACGTCTACGAAAAGGGTATGAGACGAAGCACCTTAGCAAGAGGAGTCCAACGTACCACTCTCGTTCTCGTCGGAGCTGCCTACCATCGGCAATCAGAATGGATAAGGTTATTGAGAACAGTAACTGGGGTATCTCGACAAGATAAGGTTCACGGGAAATATTTCTAAGTGTCGGGGAAACAATGATTAAGACAAAGGCTAAGTCCCCTATTTAAAGTCACAGCTGACTACAGGGAAACAGATCCACCGACAATTTCAGCTAACGTAGCTGATATCCCGCTCACAGCTAATTCTCGCATCAGCTGAGTCCCTTCGCTAAAACAGATCTTCACTAAACCAAACGACGTCGCAAAGGAACTACTATCGCAGTTGGACACGTCACCCGCTACACGCAGCTGAACAACAAACCAACATCTGATCGCACGCGCAACATCAGATCTCTCACACAGCTGGAGGCTAACACCACTCACAGCTGTGTCAAAGCGTACACCCAAAACGCTGTCGTTCCAACTAATCCAAACGATGTAGTTTCGCTACCCGCTAAGAGACACTCTAACACATACAACATCTGAATATTCCCAACGCGCTGCTGCTCCAGATGTCCTCTAGCGCTTCTCAGCTGACGTGCAACATCTGAACTCGATTTCTCACAGCTGATGCAACACCCGAATAGAGGGTCTCCATGCGACATCCGATAACTTACCATGGCTGATCCCAACACTTAAACAAAGCCGATGGCTTCACCACGCACATCTGCTCTCAGCTGATACAACCTAGATTCGTCCAAAACAAAATCAGGTCACAATAAATCGGGTCTCACATCATGAATATCATGGAGAATAAGCTGAAGTTCCTGAACTTGACTTATAACAGGCTTGGAATCCTGCATCTTGAAATCCAAGAATCAACCAACAAGGAATTTTTCCGCTCCAGCATCCTCGATTTATATTTTCGATCGAGGGATTCCCACACTTCCTTGGTCCTTTCCTTTTCGCAGAAACTTTGTACAACGCATCGTCCAGTCCATTTGACATAATTTTGGCATAGGAAATCAGAATGATTCCAAGCCTTAACAGCGTTGATAGATTCAGCATTTTGTTCCTCTTCCTTGAGCGTAGGGACCTCCTCTATGAGGAACCTAGACAAGTTCAATGTGGTGAGGTAGAATAACATTTTCTACTGCCACCGCTTGAAGTTCAGATCGTTGAACTTGTCCGGCTTCTCGGCATGGTTAGCCAACGCAGTCACACGGGCAGCAGAGATAGCAGGGCCAGCACCATTCGAAGCCATAATTTATGTGGATCTGTTTTAAGATTGTTAAGCAAAATAAGGGTAATAAAAAACACAATGCAGAATAACAAGAAATAATCATATTGAAGAACAACGTCAGGAACAGAAAGTAAATCGAGGCTTGTGTTCTAACACAGTTCTCTTAAAATAGATTCACCTTGCTCCAGTGCTTCCAAGGATCAAGCTACGCGTGGTATCTGTTTCCCAGGGTACAACAACGGAACCGAGCAGGTAATCGAAAACACGAGGCTACGCTACACCGGTGAACTGAACCGCACCTGCACTGTATCAGCGTGGGAACGTGGAGAGAATGGAGAGAATGGTTGTGTTGGAATGAGGAATGTTGGTTGTATATATAGGGAAACGTGTGACTTTTCAGCTGCCTAGGCACAACAAAAGACATGTAACGGTAGTCCTTTGAGATTCCTATATTGAATACACAATCAATATAATTGTGTCTCTTCGTGCATGTGAAGAGTCACGGGCATGTAAGGAGTCACGGGCCACATTTCATTAAATTCCAACAACTATATGCTCTTTACATGAGTTTTTAACAAGCACAATTTTTAACAATCACAAGACTTATACAACTTGATAAGCAACATGTTGATCTGAAGGGAAAAGCCACTAAAGATATAGTGCGATGAATACCTGAAATATGGAAACGTCCATCATGATACCATAGAGTAAATTACTGAAAGATGTAAAAATCCATTGATAAGAGGATATTTGTCAATATAAAATGAACAAGATCCTTCATAGACTATTGATTATAATATAATGTGGATATAATTTTTACAATTATGAACGTAACATGAATTTTACTGTATATTCAGTTATGAATTGGACTTGAATCTTCAGTATATTATATAGACCACAAACTCGGTAAAAACTTTTTTTCTATGCATATGTTTATGTTGTAAACTGAACTTGCTGACTTTTATATTCGATATAGCTCATGTGCTGTAGGACGATGTAGTAACAGCAGTTAAGGATGTCTGTTCAGTGTACGCTGGAGAAATTTTTATCCAAAAAGAACCTGGATGCAAGTAAAGGAAGAGAAAACTTTCCGATAATGTATATAAATAGTTTAAAATATTGTGTTAGACCGAGTTCTGGTACATAATATTTATTGTGCCCGTTTTGAATGTATGAAGTGATTAAATAAATTAATATTTGGTTATCCAGATAATATATATAAAACAGAAGATCTGAGTATGTGAGAAAAATATTTTATTTTTGAAAGGTTATTCTATCCAAATAATAAGTAGCATGGAAAAAGATTTTCCAGCCGCATGATACATATCATCTCGAGAACTTACTTGTCCGGATGATATTTGATGTTGTCTAAAAATCGGATGTGTCGATTTGACGACTCAGCGAATAAGTTGGGATACTGCGAGAGCTCCAATGAAGGATTTGAGTAGATTGTTACATACATCACAAAGTAAAGTCAGAGGCGTCGGGAGGTATCCCGGCGAAGGCAGTCCGACGCTCAAGTCAGCGGTTGCTCGAAAGCTATAATGATTAAAGAATCAATTACTGTATTATGAAAACATACCTTAAAAATTAGGTGGAGCTGTCTATTTATAGATAGCATTGAATTTTCTATGAGCCTTGTCTGAACGGGCCCATTTCTTTGTGACTCAATGAACAATTTTTTGTTATCAGGCCATTGGTCCCCAACTACCGGTAATTATCCTGATCTTTTGTGTACTGGGTCTGGGCCTAGGACATCAATGGCTCGGCCCATAATAAGTCGTTGCTTGTTATTGTTGCCTATCAAAACAAGTCGTGATTCTATTGCCAACGATAACATAATGCTCCAAGTAGGTTACTCGGGAGCGGATCAGACTCCCAAGATTTTGTCTCATGGGGAATCCAAAACTCACATTATATGTGACGGATTATCCCGGGACTTATTATATTTTTCGTTCTAACCTCTTACAAAGTCGCTGGCTATTTTGCTCCGATGGGGCTGACCAGGCCTTTTACATTCGGGTTGCCTTTTGTAACAGCTTGGGTCGTTGACGTTTAAACATGGAGAGCTTCCGTTGGCGACGTTGTATTATACACATATGTAGAAAAAAAAGTCTCTGAGGAAAAACTTACGAATCTTATTGGCGAAACTTGATAATATAACAATAAAACGCATGAAAAATACGAGAAAAAAATTGAAGTGCTATTATACTTCTATTGGCGCTCTATGCATAAAATTTATTCAAGTTGGCTACTTTCCGTAACCTAGGTAATATCTTCTCATCTACGTTTTGGAGGCCATATGTTCTCGCTTTGATCTTCGATGGATCTTCCGAAGGTGTGACGTGTTTTAAGGTTTCAGTGGCTATTATTCTTTATTTATCCACTTGTTCTCCATCTACCATGTGAACATCTTCGTCGGATGGATTTTTACCCCTTTTGTTGTTCATGTGTACTAATGAAGTATCACTTGGGCTCAGTCTTTTTTTGTTCTCGACGGGTCTTCGCAAGGTAATCGCATGACATTACCTCGCAAGACGGCTGTCACCAACGGCTTCCCCTACTCCGCTTGGGGTTGGGAACTTTAATTTCATGTGGTAGGTTGATGCTATTGCTTGGAATGCATTGAGACTTGGTCTTCCCAGTATCACATTATATGCTGACAGAGAGTTGACAACCAAGAATTTGATCATTCTAGTGGACCTTTGGGGATATGAGCCCAAGGAAATAGGAAGAACGATCTCCCCTAAGGCCTCCACTACTGTACCCGAGAAGCCGACCACTGGCGTATTCACCTCTGTTAACTGGGCGTTGCTTATCCCTAGCTTAACAAAAACTTCATAGAATAGTATGTCCTCCGAGCTTCCTGAATCTACTAAGATTTTCTTAACCCAAAAGTTATAAATTGTGGCAGAATGACTAACGCGTCATTATGAGGGTCACACAGGGTCTTCAAATCTCTGTTGCTAAAGGATATGTCAACTTGAGTTGTTCCTATTTCCAACACTTGGTGGGGGATGTGCATGTTAGTCACATTTCCTCCCCTCGTGGCCCGTATAAGGGCTTTCCGGGCGTTACTCGAGTCGCCACATGCTGGCCCCCCAGTTATTACTGCAATCACTCCTTCTGTGAGGATTCAGATTTAGATTAGTGGTTAATTTTATTGTTTGGGTTTAGCCACGTGAATTTTGAAGATTTAGAGTTGTCAGATTTCTCCAAGTATTGAATCAACCGTGCTGTAGCCAACGACTGGTAGGATTTGGAATTTGATGGTTACTGCAGCTTGCAGCTGGTGGAAATGGAAAATCAGTTGTTGCGCTTGTGTTGCGTCTGGCAGTCGTTGTGCTTGTGAGAGAATGACCAGTCGAAGAATTGAAGAACCAGTCGCGGGAGGAATTGTGTTGCAACTGGGTGAGCAGCTGTGGGTAGCGATACTCGCATGAGTAACGGCGTCGTTTGATTTAGTTAAACGCCGTGTTTTGTATGTTGCGACTGGGTGACCAGCTGTGGATTTGAGGAACCAGTCGAGGGAGCAATGCGACGTCGTTCTGATAAGTTGAAATGCTACGTTGCGATGTTTGCGTCTGGTTCCAGTTGTGAGGACTCTACCAGCTTTTGGTTTAGCGCCTTGCGACTGGATAGCTTGCGACTGGATAGCTTGCGACTGGATTATTGCGTCTGATAGCTTGCGACTGGATTGGTGAGCAGCAGTCGAGAGATTTGAGGTGTATATATAGAGGTGTTGATCGACACTTAGAATAATTGAGAGCCAGATATTCCTTATCTCTTCCTTCTCAAACCCTCGTAGAGCTACTGTTCACCGAGACATTTCTTCCCTGGATTTCCGTCGTTCTCCGACGAAGATTTGAGTGTTTTCGGTGATGCTGGGTTCCTTGTGAATTTCTCTTTCGATTGCTACCCATTTGAAGCTGCAGATCGACCTTGGAGAAGATCGTGAAAGCTGCTGGTTTCTGGTCGTGAGTGCTGCCGTGCCCTGTTTGAATTTGTGAGGTAGAATTTGTGGATTCGAGGTACGATTGAGCAGCCCTTAGCAGCTTTGAGCGTGAACATGTCTATATTTCAATGTTGTGAAATCCGTGACTTGACTGCTATGTGTTTACGTGGAACAGT
Organism: Dorcoceras hygrometricum; assembly: GCA_001598015.1. NCBI lineage: Eukaryota > Viridiplantae > Streptophyta > Magnoliopsida > Lamiales > Gesneriaceae > Dorcoceras > Dorcoceras hygrometricum. The sequence continues at coordinate 69,365 of KV017463.1, forward strand.
TTGATGAATCACTTGAGTAATACATTCTGTTTGCACGTATTGTAAATTATATGCATTAAGCATTGATATTGAATGGCATTCATGCATACATCTTGAGCCTGAATTGACAGATTGATTTGATTACCTGATTGGGTGCTACGTTGTGACTGGCCGACTGTTGAGTCATGCCCGAAAAGTCCAACGCTATCTTCGGAGTGGTGACTACCGGATTCGAGTGTCTACCACCGAGCTGTGATGGGCTGACGGGCCCCAATGATCACGGACCGATGATTTTCACTGGCTGATTGGCTGTGCGTGGTATAGAGGCTTGATTTGAGTTGCCAGTTGATAGACTGGTCTAGCTATCCTATTTCTTGATAGCCCTCATGCATTCATAGCATTGATTATAGCATGTTGCATGTTTAGCTGTTTTGATAGCTCTTCGTACTGAGGCTTGACCTCGTACTTGTTTCCTGCTTTTGTCTTGTATGGGTCTGCGTTGCCCATTTGCAGGAGCTTCAGGTAACCAAGCTGGGCAGAGTGAAAGTTCAGCTGGTCGATCCCCTCGTCCCTGAGTCCCAGTTTATATATATGATATGTATTGAGCCGGGGGATGCCCCGTGTTATCATGTATCGGGGATCTACATTTGATTTGTATTATGTTGTTACCTGTTGTGTTTGAATTTGAGTTAACTAGTATTTGAGTATTGAATATTTTGAATGAATGATCTGGAGTTCAGGCCATTGTATTTCGAAAAATTTTTAAGCCCTGATTTTAAGCTTCCGTGTTTTGCGCTTATTATGTGTTACTTGTTAGTAATTAGCACGGGGCCTGACACCTTCAGTTGGTAAATTTTTGTATATCGCAGCCTGCTTCACAATATTATCTCGATCTTTTGTATGATCATGTCTAGGATGCTCATTTCGGTGTTTGTCATTGCTTTTCTGACCGTGGGATTTGTCCATAAAATCTTTCGAATATCCTCGTTTGATAAGTTTTCATATCTCTGCTCGCAAGCTGAAGCAGTCTTCTGCGGTATGCCCCCTATCTCTGTGGAATTTACAGTACTTATCAGAACGCTATCGCTTTGCATTCTCCTGTATAGGGCGAGGAGGATGCAACAGACCTTTCTTTTTGGCTATAATCAATATATCAACCAGCCTGGACTTGAGAGGGGTACGCTCAGGATGCGGGGTTTGAGGGACTCGCTTCTCTTCCTTTTTTCGATTTTTGGGCTTCTCATCGTCTCTTTTTCCTTTTGTCAAGTATCGCGGCTCGATGGACTCTTCTATGCGTATGTATTTCTCGGCCCTCTGTAGCAGCTCGTCCAAATCTGTAGGTGGCCTTCCCGCGATAGATTCCCTGAATTTTCTGTGGCGGAGATTTTGTTGCATTATTCCTGCAATAAGTCATGGTTAATATGGGGGATTTCATGAACACCTTGTGTAAACCGCCTGACATATTCCCTCAGACTCTCTCCTTCCTTCTGAACAATGTTGAATAAGTAAGCTGTCGTTTTAGGATATTTCTTATTAATCGAAAATTGTTGGAGGAAACGCTGAGTGAGTTGTTCCAGATTAGCAATGGTTCATGATGGTAACTTGTTGAACCATGTTAATGCACGCCCAGACAAAGTGGTACGGAAGATCTTGCGGTAAGCTGCATCGCTCATGCTGTACAGATCTGCTTTCGCATAAAATGTATCGATATGTTCTTGCGGGTCACTTGTACCATCGAAATCCGATAAATTAGTCAGCTTCACTCCCTTTGGTAGTTTTTCGAACAATATGTCATTGCGAAGGGACTTTGTCGAGTGGGCAAAGCTCCCCATGAGCTCCTAGTCTTGTTGATTGTTCGAGAATCATTATCGGGAATGCGACTCTTGGATAGTGCTTTTCCCGGGGAGGTGCAACGTAGCTACTATCGCCCTCATCTTCGTTACGCGGAGCATTCTTCTTTGGAATATCGTGATTCGAGGTACTTGTATCATTTAACCTGCGCTTTTTCTCTTTTTCTCTCTACCTTTATATCGGGTGAATGAGTCGCTAAAGCCAAGAAATGGTTTACTGCTGCCATTGCTGCCCGAGTGACGGTCTCCTCCATTAGTGTCTCCAAGGCCTCCTAAGTGAGTCGCACTTCGAGTCGTGTTGGGGCATTGGGATCCGAACAACCGTTCCGATCCGCGTCGCGAGAGGCTTGTGGTTGTGTGTGCATTCTCGAATGACGATATAACTTTCCCACAGACGGCGCCAAGCTGATGTTGCCTAAAAATCGGATGTGTCGATTTGACGACTCGGTGAATAAGTTGGGATACCGCGATAGCTCCAATGAAGGATTTGAGCGGGTTGTTACCTACGTCACAAAGCAAAGTCAGAGGCGTCGAGAGGTATCCCGGCGAAGGCATCCGACGCTCAAGTCAGCGGTTGTTTAAAAGTTATAATGATTCAAGAACCAATTACTGCTTTATGAAAACATACTTGGAGCTCTCTATTTATAAAAAGCATTGAATGTTATATTGCCCTTGTCTGAACGGACTCATTTCTTTGTGACTCAATGGACAATTTGTTATCAGACCATTGGCCCAACTACCGATAATTATCCTGATCTTTTGTGTACTGGACCTGAGTCTAGAAGATCAATGACTCGGCCCATAATCCATCAATATTGTTTATCTGAAAGTATATGTTTCGGATGATGAACGAAACACATCATCCGAAAGTTTTACATAAATCCCAATATATATTTTGACCGGATATAATATGTTATCCAAAAAGTTTTATTGAATAACATATATTTTATCCTGCAATGTTCTCTCATGTATAGATAGTCTTTCAGAGTTAAAAAACCAAAAAAAAACCAGAACTTGGTGTGATAGGATTAGAGGAATATGTAAATCTTGTGATGTCACCAATCTGTTAACTCATGTCATGACACGTAAGTTTTAAATATAGATGTAGAGTTAAGGAAGGTTCTGTAATTGCAATGATATGATTACCCCCACCAGCTTGTAGTGCGTCTGGTATCCACTAGAAATTTCTTTATACTTGATGTCGAGTGGGATCCTAGTTGTCAGGGTAATTGGTATCTTAATTTTATTTTTCATGCATCTCTAAATTTTTCTTTGGATAAGGTTATTATACTGGAATAAATTTCATAATAATGGGAGATCTCTCTATATTTTCGTTTTTGACCATTTATATGACTAATTTTAATGGGTTGTATTTGTCTCTCTTATGCAATTTAGTCCTTTTTTTTTACCTGATGACTCGTTGGATCAAAAATGACTAATGATCTTTTTGATCCAATGATCAAGTGAAAAATATAAGAATGAACGTAGTTAATATAAACTAACAAACCATAGAAAATCATAAATATATGACCTTGTAACTTTTCAAATAAGATTACTGAATTACATACTAAACACAATGGGGAAGGAAAATTATTCAACTGCAAATATAATGTGTTAGTTTGATAGATTTCTCAATTTATAACCTCCCAAATTTTAATTTCATAGTAACAATTTAAGAAACCTCCGAAATCTTAATTTCATGCTAACAATATAAGAAACCTCCCCAATCCTTCTAAAGAATAAATGAATTGATTGACATGTGCTTTGATTGCTTCCGTGGTTAAATCAGAATTTGCAAAAGTTTCCAAAATCTTAATCAAATCTATTCCATTGCAAACATTGGTATCGTCTCTATCATCAATTTCTTTCACAACTGGAATGGTTGTCTTTAAATAGCGATGTTGTCCTTAGAGTATTTATAGGGTGTAAGGTCATCTCCAACCTATAACTCTATTTTGGTGTAATTTCTGCACTAAAATAGTGCAGTTTCTGCACTAAATACATATACATCTCCAACCCATTTACTTCAAATCTTATACCAAAAGGTATATTCTCATAATATTTCATTATTTCCTTTATATTAATGTTTCTTAATAGTGTAACAATATAATTATTATTAATATTTTAATTATTATTTTAATAATAAATTACAATAATTTGATATAAATTAAAAAATGTAATTAAATATTAAAATAAATCAATAACTTCAATATATAAAATTTAATTGAACAATGTGATTTTGGAAAAGTTTTATCTAATTGATTTATTATTCTGTTAATTAATTAAATATGTTTAATCAATTGAAACATTAAATTCATTTCAATATTAATTTATGTATATTCAATAAAAAAATTTTAATTGCATTATTTATTAATTTTGATTTTTTATAATTATTTCATATAAATCTATTTTTTTCAATAATTATTTAGTATAGTAAAAAAAGAGAAAAGAAAAGATAGATATTTGACGTAGTGCAAAAAACTGCACCAAATTTGGTGCAAAATATTTGGTGTTGCACCAAATTTGGTGCAAAATATTTGGTGCTGTACCAAATTTGGTGAAATGGTGCAGAGGGTTGGACTTCATTTTTCAGCACCAAAATAGTGTAAAACACCATTTTGGTGATGCGTTGGAGATGGTCTAAATGAATGATATTTCGTGAACTGATCTTCATAGACATTTGTATCAACGTGAATAATTACAATGAATTCAAGTGTTAATAGTCCTTGTTAAATCCTTGTTGACATATCCTATTAATTAGAACGATCGAATCGTGACACTTGAGTTGTTACACTATTTAAAATATTGGAGTTCACCGTTACCACCAGCTATAACTTTTGGTAAAACGATAAGTACTCGATCCTACAATTGATATCAGAGCAAAGATCACGGGTTCGATTCTCGTTGATTGCAAGAAGTGCAATTATTGGGAGAGTAATTGTTGAAATACAATAATTATCCCTACTTTGTAGAACGATCTGTCTCTTGAGTTGTTATACGATTTAAAATATTGGAGTTGCTACGTTATCATCAATTATATATCGTGTTAAAACAACACAAGTTCGATCGTACGATTAAGTATAAATAATTAGGATGTCACCGGTATGATATAAATTTCCTGGTAATATTTTTATTTTCATAGATTAACGTTAATACTGGTATATATTTGTAGTGGCGCTATCCAAGTCCAGGCCCTGCCTTGATTATTCACCTACTAATACTTCCACGTGCCCATTATTTCACCCAAGAGATTCCTTTACTACAGAAAGAATAAGCAAATTTTGTACAATAACCCAAAGGCGTGCATAAAGTTATTCAAGGTGTCACACCTTTACACCGGCCATATTGTAAGGGAAATTGCCATAATTGTGCGGTTATATTTGTCAATATGTGATTATAAATATATTTATTTGATTGAAGTCTTGTATGTTTCAATATTGATTGACCAATTTAATTTTTTTTTCTACGAACGATTATGTTAACGTCATATGGGTGCCAAAGATAAATAAAATTGCAAAACATACAATCCATCGCATGAAACACACTTTGCATAATTTCAACTATTTGCTTTTCCTCAACACATGTGATCTACCTTTTTTTTTTGCAAATATCGACTCCTAATTTTTCTTGGTATATACGAGTCTGACTGATATCCTTTTATTACCTATAGTTATTAACTAAATCAACGAGTAAACTAGACTTTTATCCTATCAAATTTTCATAAATTTAGTGGCCGTTTGGGCATGTGAAAAAACTAGATAGATTGAACTATAAATATCTCTACACCATACGGACAAATCCCATTATGAGTTCTACTTTAAATATGGGACTGTCTATAAACTATATTATCCAACAATTCTAGCTCATACAAATATATATATTTCATAAAACTTAACCTGTATATGCTACAAAAACAATGGAGAAAGGAATAAAAAAAGGGTAAGAAAGTGTATTTCATGGTATCTATTTTGATGGAGTAGGTCAGTGCAATAATTATGAGTTTGATTATTCCTACAAACACTTTCTCGTGCAACCATATGTAACAATATTGAACATTATCTCATGGATTTACCCAATACATCGGAACGAGCATCCTAAGGCTTTCAACCGTGGGAAAGTAAAAAAAAGAAAGAAGAAAGAAAGTTAGTTGAGCACAGCATTTTAATTTACCCACTCCCCACCACCTTTTCTCCACTAAAATTTCCTATAAATCCTAGTGACTCCACTATCTCCTAAAACAGCTCGACTTATTTTTGATGAAAATGTACATCATGAAACCTTCGTTCTTTTTATTATCGATGTTAATATTGCTTCCTCTTGCGGCCACGGACGACGCCAAGGACAAGGAAGACTGCAAAGAGTCTTTGGTCGGGTTGGCGACCTGTCTTCCTTATGTCCAGGGAACCGCCAAGGCCCCGACCCCCGATTGCTGCGGCGGACTGAAGCAAGTGCTCAAGACAAACAAGAAGTGCCTATGTGTGATTGTTAAGGATCGGAACGACCCCGACTTAGAGCTTAATATCAACGTCACGCTGGCTTTGGGCCTTCCTCAGGTCTGCAGTGCCCCTGCCAATATTTCGCAATGTCCCGGTAAAATCCCCATGCATGATTATAATCTCAGATTTAATCCATAAAACCAACTATTATTTATACATTATTTAATATTTATTTGGTATCTCCGTGCTTTAACAAATATGATATTACACTCGTCTTAAGATAGATAAATTATCTGAGATTAAAATTTCTGATTTTTTTTTCATAATTTGTTTTTGGTTTTCTTTCTTTTTTCTTTTGGAATAATGCTAGATGGTTATCATTGAAGCCCATGATACATCACGGGTATACGCGGATTAATATTTTCTGTTTTTCTTTTTTTGGCCTTTATTGGGCTAATGTTGATTCGATTTAAATAATTTCTTTATGAAATTGTAGTGTGACGGTGTTCAATTTCGGTCTTTATAGTTGTTATAGTCTCGGTTTTTGTCATTTATTCCACATCTATTTTTGCAATTTTATTTCGTTTTAATTACTGTTACGCTATAGCTTATGCAATTTTGTAGAACATTTAATTTTATGCAATTAACTGTTTTTGTCTTCACATTTAAAATTTAATAATATTTTACTGATTTACCGTTTTCATTTTTCAATTTACTTATTAAAACATGTGAAACGGCTTAATTAATATGTTTTACTTAATCGTATATATTTGAAAGTGGGAATTGAACGATAGAGCAATATGCTTAACTAATCTACTTAAATTGTTCATTGTTGAAGAAAAGTAGCTTTGAAATTTATTTCTCCTTTTTCTCAAATATTCATAGGTATAAATATTAAGAATTTGAGAGAGTAAAGACATTTAATATGTGTGTAACTAGAAAGTACAAATGGAAAATAAATTTGCTAGAATAGATTTTTATCAGTGAACTATATAAAGGATATACAATCTCAAGAATATTAAATCACCAATGAACCTATATAACATAAAACAAACTCGAAGGTTTTCAAAATAAAAAGATAACTCGAAGGATATTTATATTCTTTTGACATCAATTTTTAAAGGTGTTATGTCCAATTCGAGTGAGCTTGATCTTCATCTACACCTAGCTCGGGATACGTATTTTTAAAATTTATGATTAAATAATGTTTTTAAAAAATGGTGCAGAGCTCCTGAAGTTACCACCTAATTCACCAGATGCTCAAGTTTTCTACCAATTTGGGAAGCAGCACAGCAATGGCACTGCTGCTTTAGCACCAACACCATCGATGGTGCCGGCTGCTCCTCCTCAGGCGAGTGCGGCCGCATGCAGTGGGAAGAAATGGCCTGGATTGGAGATTATTCTTGCAGGACTAGTTGTAGTATTCGTGGAAACTAGTCATAATGGATTCTTCCCTTTGCTGAGATGTTTTATAACTAAATGCAATGTGTTACTTGTATGATGAAGAATTAATTTTCCATCCAAATCTTACATTCTATCTGTTCTTCACATTTGTCATGATTTTTACTACTTACCATGACTGGCCTCAGATTATACATCTTCTATAGTTTATAGCTGAAATATCCTGAGTCGTTTTTAAGAAAAATATGTCAAGTGGTCCAAAAAAATTGGCAAAGTAAAAAATTCATATGCAGGTTCCCTCAGGTTCTAATTCATTGTCAAATAGTAGAAGCTCTATCATATTATAAGAGCTTGCAGCTCTTCAAAGGAGAGTCGTGATGGGTCGTTGGCTAAACTAACGGAGTAAACGGCACATGATATGTGACGGATGACGGCGTCCAATGTAACCCATCAACACATAGATGAATGATGAGGATGAGAAAATTTTTGATATTCCGTATTGTATGACCAAGTGCTTGTCGAGGAATTAACTTTGTGAGCATATTTTCGGAAATTGAAGTACCTTCAAGAACTCAACAGCAGGTTCGCTCATCAAAAAGTTGCATTGTGAGCCACTACCTCACCCATACATAAAGGCACTTTGTTAACATACAATGTGGAGCCTCATTATTTTATATCTGGGTATTTTAGGCTTACACCAGATCTTGCACTTACAAGAAGAATAAGATGGGTTTTTACTGTTGAGACAACCAATAGATGATTAAAATGACCTTAGTAAGTTTCCGCCAGCCAACTTCTCATCATTTCTAAGGTGTACTTCGGCTGATCCATGGCGACGAAATGGCCAGAATTATACATTCTTACTACCCCAAAACTTCCTATTCCTTTTTGCAACCCGACCTTTATGCCAAATATAGTTAAAGGAGCCGTGGGACTCGAGACGAACTCTTTTTGGAAAGACCATACTGTGGCCTCAGTCCATCTTGAAATACCTGCCGGAATCACAAACTCCTTTAACATCTTCTAATTTCATGTCTAGTAACCAAAGGAAGTAGAGAAGATGTACGCAAGAAGCTTACCCAACCAATTGTTGATAAGATCATGTTCTCCAACAAATACAAGCACGCTCCATATATCGTCCAGAATAGGGGGGAGATCTACTTCAGCATTCCTCATAAAATCCATTGTCATCGCCTCATACACGGTGGTGCTACACGACACAAATTGTCTGTCACCAACACCAAGAGCAGTTTTGACGGATTTCAGGTTCATATAACGCTCCATGTTGGAGAAGTCGTAGCACATAGGACCCTGACACTCCTTTCTGATATCATAGTACTGCATATTATAGGCAAATTAGTGGAACACTTGTTCTGATCAAATCATGTTCGTCACCATACCCGATTAAGTACAAGTAAAGGATTCGCTGATCTTACATTTAAGCCACGATGAAGTTCCAGTATCTTGTGGAAGATACTATTGCAAGTCACATATGCATCCTTACATTTAGCGCCACCATCCGGACCTAAAGAGCAGTGAAAGAGTGGTTTAGATTTTCTACAGTAGCAAATATCGGAAACACAGGAGGCTGCAGTTAATTGTAGTACCACAAAGCTTGGCTTCATTTCCACATTTAGCAACTGATGCGTTCAACATATCGTGGTCAGCTTTTGTGATCAATGACATGTTTAAAGCATAATCAGGGTAGGACTGGTACTGGATTTCTGGCCACACCATTCCGCCTTCGATGACTAATCCCTGAGAAGAATGAAGTTTATCCCATAAGCCAAGTTTCAGATGAAAAGATGCTAGCTTGAAGGCTACAATAGACAGAACTACTAAAGGATATGTATAAAAACCTTTAGATTCAGAAAGATGCCTTCTTTGTTTTTGTTTGCTTGACGAATTCGAGTGGCCAACTTAGGAATATAGTGCCCGCCATAAGATTCTCCGGCTAAAATGAGTTTGTTACCCATCAACAGAGGATGCAACATGAAGAACTCCTGATATTATGCATAAATTTACTATTAAGAACATATAACTCATTATTCAAACTAGGTACATACATTATCGAAATAATGAATCTTGGTGCAGAAAAAAACCTGTAAAAAGTCGAATAGATCATCAATAACACCCTCCGCATTGTGTCTAATGTCAGCAGGATCAGAATAATAGCTAAAACCGGTTCCAATTGGCTGATCAACGTATAAAAGATTGGACACCTACATTTTATGGAAGAATTTGTGTTATATTATAACATGGACAGAAAACGAAATACTGAGGATACCAGCTGAAAAAGCTAAATCATCAACGCGATTCAGAAAGAAAAAAAGAGTTACCTTATCCCATCCAAACTCGTTCCATGTTAAGGAAAGGTTGTCTGTTATGTGAAATGGGCCGTTTTCATAGAATAAAGGCACTGCACCACTACATCCTGGTCCTCCTGTTAGCCATAGAACCACCGGATCTCTCCTGCTGTTGTTTCTTGATTCGAAGAAATAGTAGAACATCCTACAAGCATTACATATCGACAAGTTAAACCCAAAGCCGCAGGTCGGAGGCCGAGTTTGCATTCCGCCTCCGAATGAAGAAACATCTGATTGCTTCAGTGCATGATTGCTTAATGTCCGAATTCTGATGGTATGTGTCTGGTGCAAATATGAAACAAATCGAGAAGTCGTTGCAGACTATGCCACGACGAAAGCTAGGACAAACAACGAACAAAATACTGAAACAAACTAAAGTCAGTACTAGTGTTAACACTATCTCCTTAAGGCGAATCTGCCTTATACGCGGTGCTAATTCAATATGACTATAGTCTCTCAAGATACAACGGCTTCTCTGTTGTAGAAACTGGCTCTCTGTGATTCTAATATCATTTTATATTTTATATATTATGAATACATATAATTTTTTCTTTTCATCTTTTCAATCAGTAGAACTTGAATTTAAATTAATTATCATTCAGAGTGATTAATAATCAAGAAATAATTCACTAGAAATATTTTATCGACGATCATTTTACTAACAAACTCTACCTACGCAACAATTACCTTGAATCTTTACCATGCTGCAATTTGTAATAACCAGTATGATGAGCCCAGTCAGGGTCAGGCTGATCCCCTGAATTCAAAATAAAAGGGAACTTGAACTTCTTTTCAGCTATCCTCGATCTGCCTTCGAAGGTGTACTCTGTGTCCTCCCCAACACCATGCTTCGGGGGCAAGTTCAACGAGCTAACGAGGCTATTATGCGCCTCCTCTTTCGAAGACTTTGGGTCGAGAAAACCATTACCAGTGGCTCTTCTTGCACAAGAAAATATTGCAGAAACGAGAAACAAAGAGACCAAAGGGACAAAACAATGATAAAGATGAAGGGTTGAAGCCATTTTTCCCGTGAGCATGTTTTTGAAGAGTCGATGACAAGGCCAATATAACTTATAGTGTTCTTCTCTAATACAAGGATTAAATCATTGCTTTTGTTCCTTTCAAGTTACTGCCAAGTGTTTATGCAAGATGAATGGCTTGATAACTACTGTAACAAGATAGGAAAAATATTATGATTTAATTACATATTAACAGTAATATGTAATATGCAAGTAAGGGAAATGATTACGATAAAATTACAGTAATAATTTTTTTTTAAAATTACAGTAATATTTAATGTGTTTGTTAAGAGATTCTCTTCTCTCTGCAGTATTACGTCGGGTAGTGCTCCGCTTCTCTCTCTGAACATGCATATAATGTTAGTGTATGTACATGAAAATACGGAGGTCTGACTCCCGGATCAACGTTGAGAGGGGGACAATGACCCGTGCAGGTGAAATCAACCCATTAAAAAATATTCAGGTTAAGTTATAATTGTGTATAAAATATTAGGGAGCTAAATAAACAAAGCCACTTATGATCTATTGGAGCTTGATTCGATAAAAGTTCCTTTGAATTCGCTTAATGAGTCTCACTAAAATAAACGAATCAAACTCAAGTTTTCCTACACTCGTAAGCAATTTGTAGATAAAAATATTTTTTTTATTTGATTCATAGATTGGTACATTTAAATTATAACAAACTTCAGAAAAATCTACAAAACCTATTATTTGAATAAAATTACAAATTAAAATAGGGAGAACTTATGTTTTTATATATTTATAATTAGTTCTTAATAAATATTTAAATTTATATTTTACTTAGTAAGCTCTTTTAGACTCGTGAGAATGAATATGTTCATTAAATAAAGTTCGAGTGGCTCGATTATAAACAACCAAAATCAAACATTCACAAGTTCGGCTCGCCTCGACTCGATTCTTATTACATCCTACAATATATATATCTAGATATTGTTTTAGTTTTAAAAATTTTAGATACGATTTTCTGAGGTTTCTAATAAAATTTATATCTGATAATTTTAGATTTTATTAAAATTATGATACTTTTGTTATTCTGAGTTCTTTTTACTCTTGATGTAAAATAACTTATTGCAAACTTGTTGGATAAAGGTCTGGAATGTACTATATTGTATGTAAGATGTGATATTGGATATAATGACTATCATGAAACATATTTTATAGTCAATATACTTTCTAAATGGGTTCCTAGTCAAGTGGGTTGTCCACAACAAGGATAAGAGTCGCTCGAGTTTGAGACTAGTAATTGTCATGTTGAGCACCACGTTTTATTGGTAAGGAACATGGATATATACTAAGTATGCAGATGGATAGTCACTTGGCCATCTATCAAACAACCATCATTCGAACTTTCCAAATGGTTATCATTTGTTGAATGGATTCGGTCCGAGGTTTTGGTTATACATGATTAGTCCTTATTACTCGAAATATCATGAAAACTCTACATACTCGTGCTTCACTTTGACTTGTTTAAGACTCCATGAGGGTCATCCGATGGTGTGATTGAGTGAGGTTACGATGCATGTAGAATTTGATGCTTTTTTGTTGAGAATTCACAGCTCGATGCATGGATATTGAAAAAACGTCCCTCACTTCGTACATTGTTTTCTTCAAATAATGGCGTGATTACTTTTAAAAAGAAAGTATTTGGGTTACTATTCAAACAGCACCCTCAACATTTTTTCCGAATAATGAAAAAATCAAATAAACATCATAAAATGTGTAAATCACAACAAAGTGGCTCCAAAACCCCCAACAATTAAATATGTTTTTCTCAAAATTCATGTTGTAAACAAATTCTAAAAAATATCGTTCAAGCACTCAAGTGGAAACTGTGAAAGGTCTCGATGGTGTGCCGTCTGTGTCCGAGCTCCTCAAGCATCATCACCGCTAGTCTCTACCTCGTCCTCGCCTGCACGCAATCAAATTTAGTTTTCTAAAGACTCAGCAAGATTATACCTTTATAACGAGTAATAAATATACATTCACATGCATTAAAATATCAATGTTCAAGATATGCTTAACTTTAACTTAGAAAATTAACATCAAAGGCTTTAATTAAACTTTAAGTATAAATTTTAATTCCGACATCAAAACATATACTTAATGGCATGTAAAAAAGAAATCTTCAATCTCAAAAAATAAACATTTTTGGCAAAGTTTGTTAATTGATATGACCACTATGTTCAATTGATCAAGCTAAAATCGTAGCTTAAGGGAAATTTGCCTTAACGGAATCATTGAGTACTAGGTTAGAATAACTTATGGACCTCTTGTGTCGTAATCACTATCTGTTAGAGTATGCGTCCACTTATTCAACTGCTGGTAGTGGGCTTTGTTGACTCTATTGTGAAAGCGATCTTTATTCATTTATATAATTACATTTACATGGAATTCTTTATTTGTTTTTATTGCACAAACTTGCTGGATAAACACCTTGAATGCACGGTATGTATGTTAGATATTATAGTAGATTTGATGGCTATCATGAAACACATCTAATAGTCACTGTATGTTCTAAACGAGTTTCTAATAGTCACTATATGCTCATTTAAGTTATGTTGACTTTTCCTAATATGAGTTGACCAAACAGTCCAGATATGATTTTCTATTCTGAGCTGGTTTACGCTCGCGTTCTGTTCATACTCCGAGCTGAGCTGATTCAGCTTAGGTCCACTCTGGACTGATACTGTAATGTCAAGTTTAGTTCTTCTTTCCTTTAGCTTTGGTCCGAAGGTATAACTCTAATCGGTTCGATGTTATACCCATTTCATGAGATAGTTCTTCAGTATGGAGCTCTGCTATTTATTTGTTTCTATAACCCTAGATGATTCAAGTTTTCTTCTTCGATTGAACTACAATGAACTTCCAGTTAGTTTTGAACATCAAAAGAGTTTTAAAATAGCAAACCATATATGAAAGCGATTTATTTCAGATCAAAGAAAAGTAGTTTAAATGAAGTTTTACAGAAAGTTTAAAGGAAGTATAGTTCAAAAGTTTTGTGATTTGTGACGGATAACAGACAATCATCAGAGCGTGTGTGGTAATCGGTCGACGGACCGGAGTTCCCTGACAACAGAGGGTGTGTGGTCATTGATCGATGGATCGAAGTGCCCTGCCAACAAAGTCAAAGATTAGGGCGTGGGGACAACGGCAGAAGAGTCGTTGGGTCTCGCTCCACCTGGAACTAGTTTAAACTTGATCAGGCGACCATGACCTAAGAAGAGCTTTCGTTCACACTTCACCAGAGAAAATGAGGAATACTATGGGTTGTTATATAACCAAGTATTCGAGAAATTTATGCTTTAAATTTATTTTCTTTAATATTAGTAAATGTTTTAAGTCTTTCAAGCATGTTCAGTTTATGCTTTCTCAGTTTACAGTTGTTCAGCTTTCGAGTTCTATCAACTTATGAGCTTTCAATTTTCAGTTTACGGTAAAAGCTAATTTTTATTCTTGCTTTGTCCGCCTTCGTTATTTCCATATTTACTTGTTGAGCCTCTAGGCTCACTAGTTTTCCTAAGTGCAAGTGAGCAGGTTTAGAGGTTGCTGGTTGGTGCGGCTGGATTAGATCGGGGATGTTTATCATGGAACCTGCGTTTTTGCGCTAGCCAGATTTCATAGTTTTGTCAGTTCAGTTTCGAGTTAATTCTGTTCGTACAGAATTCGTATAAGATATTTCATAGAAATTTCTGCAATACGAGTGAAATCAATTTGTAAAGATCTGTTTGTATTCTGCATAGTTTATAAGCTCTGAGAAGTTTTTATAGTTTGAAATCTAAAATTTCTATAATTTCGCAATTTAGCCCAGAAGTATTTGATTATTGTCTTTTGAGCAAGTAAAAATTTTTTAGTATCATTCAATTCGAACCTTCAATTTATTATAATTGTTATTCGAAAAATGTAGTCGTTACAAATGTTCCTTTTATTCGCGTATGAGCATTCCCGGGCACAAAAATTTTTAACTTCCGCTGTGTCCAAGGAGCGTGATCCAGATCCACCGCTGCTTTAAATGTGGTATCAGAGCTTTAAGCTCGGATCGATTATACGCGAATTTAATTAATGGCATCAAAACCTCGAAATTTCAAAAAAAAAAACTTTTTCCGCTGACGTGCCATAGCGCGGCCTCCGTGTGTCCGCCAAGAGAACGCCGCTCGGCCGTCGCGCACCTACTACACGCAGGATGCAGTGCATATTGTGCGTAAGTTGCGTATAGTAAATCTCGAACCTTAAAGGTGCATAACTCTTGTGAAGCTCAATTCGAGGTGATTGATGGAGACAAAAGTTTTGTTTCTGTCGAGCAAGGCAAATCTATAGGCTTCTGTGCAAGCATGCTTGCTATTACGTAGAATCGAAGTTGATGTCGATGTATCTATTCTATGATGGGATTTTTAGGATGGAAATGTAGCAACGAGCTTTGATATCAATATATAAAGGCTTACTCGGGAAAACGTACTCGGGAAAAGCTCACTAATAAAAGCCTACTCGGGAACATCTACCCGAGGACTCCAAAAGAGAAAAGCTGTTTAAGCTATACCTGCTAATGATTAAATCGGGTAGCGTGTTGTCAGGTTCTTATTCAGTTCTGATTGGCCTAGTAACTTGTGCAAACTAAGACTGACAGACTCATACCTAATCATGAGTGGCCAGATGGCGTACACGCAATCGAGGTATCCCCTTCGCCTATAAATACTCGAGATCATCACCAACAAAAGGCATCATCACAATCTTCATCTACCAAAAATAAAAACCACAAGATCATATCGGATTCTTCTCGGGTGGCGAGGATTAACTCTTTGGTCGGGGACCGAGGACGAAATTTGAGTAGCATCAATTGGCGCCGTCTGTGGGAACCAAGTAAAAAAGAGTGAAAATGCCACCAAGGAGGAATAGAGTACAGCAAAATGGAGAGTCTAGAAACAATGATTCAGGAAGCTCTCCGGGAGGATCAAGAAGAGGAGAAGCTCTCACTACTGAGCAAATCATGCAACTAGTAGCTTCTACGGTGGAACAAGTATTGGCTCGTCGGGGAGGAACGCAACCAGAATCGGATCCCAATCCCAGGCAGAGGAAGTAAAAAAATTACAAGAGGAAGTACAGAGGTTGAAGGATTCTCAGCCGGTTCTATCTCCATCTGCAGATCGTAGTATTCCCTTTTCAAAAGATGTCCTGTCAGCTGAGTTACCTCCCCACTTTAAATTCCCCCGTGTTGGGGACTATGATGGTACTGGGGATCCAGAGGAGCATCTCTCCCGTTTCGAACATGCGGCCCTACTGCACCAATAACCAGATCCTATCAAATGCAGGGTATTCCTAACTACTCTTGTTAGGTCAGCTCAGCAATGGTTCAAATTGTTGCCGGCAGGAAAGATCACATGCTTCCAGGATTTCAGCAAGATCTTTCTACACCAGTTTGCCAGTAGTAAGAAGCAGCCCATGACTACATTAAATCTGTTTAATGTGAAGCAAAGGGAGCAGGAAGGCTTACGCGAATATCTCCGACGATTCAATGCAACCACTATTGAAGTACCTTCCGCTACTCCCGATCTTTTGATTGGAGCATTCACGCAGGGATTACGTGGAGGAGACTTTTTTAGATCCCTGATAAAAAAAGCCCCCGAAGACCTTTGATGAATTGTTGACACGGGCGGAAAAGTATGTTAATGTAGAAGAAGTGCAAATTACTAGCAGAAGTGATCAAAAGGCTGCCATTAAGCCTTCTCGGGATACCCGGGTGGAAAGACCTTATCCCCGAGTGCAGCATCCTGAGACACCTCTATTATTAGGACAAATTGGTGCAAAGACGATATAGAAGGTTATTAAAGCAAGGGCACTGGAGATATGCGATGAAAGAAAGCTGGTGCGGAGACCGAGGAGTAGCGAGGTAGGACCTCAGAGGCCACAATCAGACAAGTTTTGCGGTTTTCATAAAGAATATGGTCACACTATCCATGAATGCAAACATTTTGATTATGAGCTGGAGCGCATAGTACAGAATCATCCCGATATGAAAGAACTGCTAGTCGGGGGACACATAGATGCTCCATTAAAAAGAAGATGGGAACGACCAGGGTATTATCAGGAAAAAGGAGAGAAGGTGAAAGGGGTGGACATTCCCAGGGGTCCCGGGAAAGGCAGCAAAGAGCACCTGATTCCCCACCTCCTCGAGGAACAGTTAACATGATCTCATGAGGATCCACGGATGGACATTTGAACAGGGCAAGAAAGTCTGGCAAGAGACATTTGGAGAATATGCAGGTGTTGTCGACAGAAGATCGAAGTGGTCCCGTTATATCTTTCAGCGTTGATGAATTACCCGAGGATGCAAAAGCACACAATGACGCCCTAGTCATCCGGGCCATGGTGGCAAATTACGATGTGGCTCGTATTTTCATCGACTTGGGAAGCTCTGTCAATATATTGTTTAAAGGAGCTATGGAACGAATGGATCTGGAAGAGTACCCTATGAATGCAGTAAAGACGCCCGTGTACGGTTTCACAGGAGACTTTTTGGAGCCCGAGGGGGAAGTATACCTACCGATGTGAAATAACCCGAAAATTTCAAAATGCTATTCAATTGAATTCTTAGCTTATCATATATTTCTATTCTCCATGAATAATCAGTCACGGATTTCACAACATTGAAATATAGACATGTTCACGCTCAAAGCTGCTAAGGGCTGCTCAACCGTACCTCAATTCCACAAATTCTACCTCACAAATTCGAACAGGGGCACGGCAACCTCACAACCAGCAGCTTCGAATTCTTTCCCAAGATCGTTCTGTAGTTTCAAATGAGTAACAATCGAAAGAGAAACTCACAGGGAACTCAGCGCCACCGAAAACACTCAAATCATCGGCGGAGAACGACGAAAATCTAATGAAAAAATGTCTCGGGTGAACAGTAGCTCGACGAGGGTTTGGAAAAGAGATAAGGAATATCTGGTTCTCAATACTTCTAAGTGTCGATCAACACCTCTATTTATATATATCTCAATTCCTTCGTCTGCTGTTGCGCTCCACCAGTTGGTACATCTATCGCTTGCTACACAACCAAAAGCTGGTACCAGATCTCTTCAAGCAAATACCAACGGCTGGTCACGCGAAATCAATCAAAACGACGACGCGTTAACTAATCCAAACGACATCGTAAAGGTTACGTCAGCATCGCTACCACCTGCTGGTTCTCCAGTCGCAAAGCATTACTCACAACAACCCCTCGCTGCTGGTTCCATACGCAACACTCAAAACGCAGCGTTTCAACTTAACGAAACGACGTCGCTCCACTTCTACGACTGGTTTCCCAAACCAGCAGCTGGTCACTCTAAACTCACGCATCTGCTGATCCAGCATCAATCACTTAAAATTGTTGACCA
Source organism: Dorcoceras hygrometricum (assembly GCA_001598015.1). Classification (NCBI taxonomy): domain Eukaryota; kingdom Viridiplantae; phylum Streptophyta; class Magnoliopsida; order Lamiales; family Gesneriaceae; genus Dorcoceras; species Dorcoceras hygrometricum. The sequence continues at coordinate 87,810 of KV017463.1, forward strand.
ACACGTGTCGCTCTCTCGATCACTCTCACGCTAAAAGCCAAGCCTGCCAACAGCAACCTCTAAGATCGAAACGACAACGTATCATCCCTTCCGCTACAGTAACCAATTCAACGCGCAACTGCTGGTTCCACGAAACGACGGCGTTTTACTCTCGCGCCATCAACTGCTGATCAGCTTTCACCAACAGGCGCTACTGCTGAATTCAAATATCTGCTTCTATTGGAGATCAGATTTCTCTCAAAAACCTCGCGACTAATCCCAATCAATTCGATTAATCACTAATAAAAAATCTGATTCCTCACAGTCAACCAGCTTCTGCGCAGTCAACCCAGCAGACAACTCAGCAGTCAACTCAGCTTCTGCTCAGTCAGCAGACAACTCAGCAGACAACTCAGCAGCCAACTCAACAGTCAACTCAACAGTCAACTCAGCGGTCAACTCAGCTTTGACAAACGAAAATTCAGCTTTTGGCGACGAAAATCCAGATTTGGCTCACGAATTCCAGCAGTTTGCTACACGCATATAGGTCAGATTTCACAGTTATAACTGTCGATTTAGGAGGATTAAAAGCCAATTAAACCACCTAATTCAATACCTAATTATGACCATAAAGAGTGGTGTTTAATGGCCATAAAAGGTGACCCTTAAAGTCTCCCCAACCTCTCCTATATATAGCACCCCTCAAAGATGAAGAAAGGCACTCTACAAACATCAAGAATCCTATCAAAAATCACGCAAGAGGCTGTCCCATTTCAAAAACAAGAGGTTGAAGTTTTGAGCATTCCAGCAACAATCTGAAGGCCTACTGTCCGGAACCTATTGCCACTGCTCCGTTTCTTAGAATCCGATCTCCACCTTCCATAATCTTCTTCTCAATGTTTTGAATACTAGGTAAGAATTTCATTCTGATCCAACGGTTAAATTTCCGTGAATCAAATTATTCGAAGAGATCTCTCATGCGTACGAGGCAGATTTCACGCCGTAACCGTAGAATTAAGGGAATTAAGGGCCAATTAAGACTCGGAAATCATGCGCGTGTAACAGTCGACGTAATGTCAGGGAATTAAGAGCTTTAATGGCGGACGCTTGACTTTCTCACCTCTGCGCCTATAAATACCAGAGGATGGGCACAGAGTTGCTCACACCATTCGAAATCCCTCAGTTAGAACAGCAGCAAACTCACGCCAAAGTTCTGCAGGAGTTTTGCCAAATCTCTTAGCCAGAGTCCTACGTAAATTGCGACGTGCTCAGAAGTTTTTGCTACCAGATTTCTCATTGAAATCCTGCGAGCAATTGTGCGAAGTTTAGCAGAATTCGTACGCCAATTTCCAGATTTCTGTACTACCAGATTTTCACCCGAAGACTTTAAATAGTAAGTGGGCTTTTGCTATTAATTCCGTTTGTTATATTATATATATTCATTTCGAAAGTTCAGTTTTAAGTCTACTGTTCGAGCACCTTTTGTTCAGATTTTTGTCTCATTCAAACTCCGCTTGCACTGATTTTTGCTATCGTAATATGGGTCTACGGAATATTTCGTACTCTGGGTTACTTGGTGTAACCACATGGCCTCGACCCCTTAGAGGAGTAAAAATTAGGGACTGATCAGTAAACCATAGACACTGTTGATCCCTGTTTGAAAGGAACTAGCAGCCGCTGGTTTTAAAAAGAGCAATTAAAATTTTCAGCGCTGCTTGGAGCTGCAATAGCTCGTTGTTCTTGAACAAATACAATAAACAGAGCACAGGAGACAGATCTGGTATGATTTAAAAATCATGCGGAAAATACCAGAACTGAATCCTATATTTTAAAACAACTCAAACAGATTTATGTACAACATAAATCTGTTCGAGACTTGCAAGTGCTAGTGTGCTAAACGTGTATGCGATGCTAAGCTGAAATACAAGTGCTGAACTGTTATGCGTGCGTGCTGATTTTTGTTTATGCGTGTATGCGTGCTAAAGTAAATGCTGAATGAATAACAGAACACGATACACATCATATTTGTTTCTGGAAGTTCGGATATCAACATCCTACATCTCCCCTTCTTCCTCCTCGGAAGGCTCCACTAGAAGATTTGATCTTACAACTGCGTGTACAGACCCAATCCCACAACCAGCAGCTGTGAGAACTCCTAGACTCCTCAAATGCACAAACAGCCGCAGCTGTGTGATTGACTACATACACATGAGTTTTACGTCTTCGTGCTTGGATGGGAACTATAAACAGATTTCGAGATTCATTCACAAATACATGTGAATGAATCTGGGTGTGTGAGATTGATACAATGAAATCGCTCAACTCTCTGATTTTCTCACACACGAGGGACATGCTCTAACAAGCTAATCTAGACTCAGCAATCGACTCTCGTGAAAAGCTCTTCTCTAATGGCGGTCGATTGCTTCGTCTATCTCTTTATTTTTCCCTCTGTTGGTGCACTGTATATTCAATGTATTTCTGCCACAGTATGTAGTTGCACCAACTGAACACCTTGTATTAACTCACGTCTGCTTCTTCAATGGCGTCGCCTCTGTATATAAAGCCTCTGTAGAATTTCTTCCCGTTGGATAGCTTCCAAAACTGCTCAGCGCTCCATATGGCTAATTTGTCTTCTTTCCATTTCAGTGCAACGCTCCTCTGTAAAGTACCGACAGGGGAACAGTACTTGCGTCCTTTTCTTTTGCAGGCTTCTTGTCGCTTTCGCCATTTGAATTACGCTCAGCAGTTGACATCCAGCTCTTGATATCTCTTCGTAAGTTGTCAACTGCTTCGCTGCTGATTCATTCTTCGACTGAATGCAATGCAACGCTTCGCTACTTCTTCTTTTCTTGCGTCTGGATATTTGCGACTGGATGCAAAGCTAGCGACTGGTTGAGTAGCAACAGCTGATTCATATAAGCTCTAGACTGGATGCTGCTGTTGCTTGCGTCTGGTTCATCAATTGCTTCGCCTGAATCTTCTTCAACAACAATAGATTGCGATTGGTTAACAACGCAAACTATTCCTGCTGAATCTTTAGCGCAAGAGCAAAACGCTGTCGTATCAACTTATGTAAACGACATCGTTTTGCTATCGCTATCTCCAAATAGCATCTGCTGGTGAACAGTAGCTTGCGACTGGTTATCTCCTTTACGACGTCGCTTCCTCTTGCGTCTGGATGCACAAGCTACCTGCTGATTCTTGCGACTGCTCTCTCAAATCATCTGTTGAATATGATGACGTCACCGATGACGTCATCAACACTAATCCATCTGCTGAATCTCCAGCACGACGTCGCATCATCTTTTGCACTTCGCTTCATCTGCTGATTGTTATTGCGAATGCAAAACGCTGTCGTTCCAACTTATTCACGCGACATCGTTTTGCAATCGCCAACTCCAAATATCAACTGCTGATAGCTTCCTGCTGAATGATGACGTCACTGCTGATGTCATCTACACTTAGCGCTCCAGCTGATCTTCTTCGTCGCTCCAGCTCCAGCTTGCGATTCTTCGTAGCTTCTTGCTTCTTGAATAGCAACTGTTGATAGATTCATCAACAGTACTTATAAATGGAATCTTCTTCTTCAATCTAATTCTCCAGCAAGCTCCTCAATACATGTACCAGCTGGTTCATCTTTTCTCTTTAGCGCTTGCAGCTGGTTCATCGTTTCAGCTGGTTCATCATGCTCCAGCTGATTCAACTTGGCCTCCACCTGATTACGAACAACTGATCTAACTCTGGACGTCTCCATCGCTAATTCAACTGCCGATTCTATGAACACCAACCCAACTGCTGATTGATAATATTGCGAACCATTTGGCTGGACAAATACAGCTGCTGCTGATTATCTTCTTCGTTCCTAAAAACCTGTACACTTAAGTAGAATTGTTAGAAACACAATAATAGGTTTTGTGTAATTCAAAACTTAATCAGGATCTATAAAAACAGATCCAACAATCTCTCCCTTTTTGATTTACACAAAACCTCAAATTAACAATGCATGTTCTAACAATTCTCTCCCTTTTTGTGGGAATCAAAAAGAGAGTGAACTGCTGGTCTCCCCTATAATTAAAACGAAAGCTCTCCCTACACTGTTTCAACAAAACAACGAAACAGCAGGAGTTTTAACTTTGAAAAACAAAATCAGTTTTTGGGAAGCATCGTATGCAACACTATATGATTTTGAAAAACCGAAGCTGATGCATTTGCTCAAGTTAACAAAGACAGTGACGCCACTCTCCCTGTCTTTTATAACATGAGCTCAAATCATTTTTAAACTCAAAATTTTGCATCAGCTTGAATCCGCAAAACAGAACAATTTAAAATACATCAGAGCATCGAAATATTTCAAATGAACAAGTGCTACTGAGTTACTTAAATCTATGAAGAATCAGTACAGAGAACAGCTCAGATTTTTCCTTCTTCTATCTCGCCCCATGTGCTTGTCATCGCTCCAAGTGATCTTACAGCACAACAAAAATAAAAGCTTGGCATCTGCCCGAGACTCGCGCATCCCGACAGTTCATCAAGCGAAAAACCGGTTCTACATTAAAATAGATTAACTGGTCTTCACAAAATAAGTTTCTCAAAACATTTAAGACATTTAAGACATAGCACATGTGTTTTGAAATCAGTGCTCGTTCAAGAACAAACCTGCTCTGATACCACTTGTTGATCCCTGTTTGAAAGGAACCTGCTTAAAGGAGAACAGGGAAGTGTTCGCGTGGACATCAGTTGACCTCTCGGGGGTAGACCAGCAAGTTATGAAACATCGCCTCAACACTCTTCTAGGGGTTAAACCTGTTATCCAAAAACGCAGACACTTTGGACCCGAGAAAGATGCTGTCATTAGAAACCATGTAGGAGAGTTGTTGAAGGCCGGGAATATTCGGGAGGTTCTCTTCCCTACGTGGTTATCCAACGTTGTGTTGGTCCCCAAGACTTCAGGGAGCTGGCGGATGTGTGTTGATTTCAGAGACCTAAATAAAGCATGTCCTAAATATTGTTATCCCCTGCCTCGCATAGATCAATTGGTGGATTCTACCGCTGCCCATGAGCTGCTCTGCTTCTTGGATGCTTATCAAGGGTACCATCAAATACCTTTGGCACAGGAAGATCAGGATAAGGTTAGTTTTATTACTGCCGATGGCACTTATTGTTATACTGTTATGCCGTTTGACTTAAAAAACGCAGGAGCTACTTATCAGAGGCTCATGGATAAAGTGTTCCGAGAACAAATCGGGAGGAACATGGAGGTCTATGTGGATGATATTTTAGTGAAGTCGCGAATAAAAGGGGATTTTTTAAGAGATCTGGAGGAAACCTTTCACACTCTGTGAAGATACGGGTTAAAACTCAATCCCAAGAAATGTGTCTTCGGGATACAAACGGGAAAATTTTTGGGATATATGGTGACCCGACGAGGAATTGAGGCTAACCCTGAGAAGATACAAGCAATCACCACCATGAGTTCTACTCGGAATATCCAGGAAGTCCAAAAATTAACTGGAAGAATAATAGCTCTCTCAAGATTCATATCCAGGTCAGCGGATAGGAGCCTACCCTTCTTTAAAATATTACGGAAAGCTAAAAATTTTGAGTGGGATACACGCAGCGAGCAAGCTTTCCAGGAGCTCAAAGAATACTTACGGCAGCTTCCTGTCCTTAACAAACCCCGAGAAGGAGAACAATTATCTTTGTATTGACGGTAACGCAGGAAGCGATCAGTTCAGTCCTAGTGCGAACAGAGGAAAAGGAGCATTTACCCGTGTACTACGTCAGTCATGCCTTAAAAGGAGCTGAGGTAAGATATACTATCCAAGAAACTGGTTCTTTCGCTGGTAATAACTGCCCGACGATTGAGACCCTATTTCCTCTCTCATCCGATTAGCGTACTCACCAACAGCGAAGTCGGGAATATAGTCAACCATCCAGACACCTCAGGCAGGTTGGTAAAATGGGTCACCGAGCTGGGAGAATATGATATCAAGTTCAAGCTGAGAACAACGATTAGAGCACAGGTATTGGCTGATTTTATAGCAGAGACCGTCCATCTGGAGGAAAAGATGGTGTGGAAAATGTTTGTAGATGGATCCTCTTGCCAATCGGGAAGTGGGGTAGGGATTATCGTTATATCTCCTCGGGGGGAAGAAAGCAGTATATCAGTGCGGCTAGACTTCCGAGCATCCAACAACGAAGCAGAATACGAAGCTATACTCCTCGGGCTTCGCACGGCAAGAAGTATGGGCATCTCCCATCTCATTTTGTTCTCAGATTCAAGATTGGCAGTGCAACAGAGCATGGGGAATTATGAAGTAAGAAATGAAAAATTGCACAGGTATGTTGATACTCTGGAAAAGTTGAAGAAGAAGTTTGTGGAGCTCACGATAAACCAAATACCTCGGGAAGAAAATGAAAAGGCTGATAGACTGGCCAAATAAGCTAGCGCGATTAACTCAGAAGCTGGGGATGAATCGCCTTTGCAAGAGAAGGTTTCACAAATCGAACAAGAGGTGGAAATGATAATGCAAATTGAAGAGGCTGATTGGAGACATGACATTTATGAATATCTTCGAAACGGGAGAATACCCAGTGATGCTCGGGAATCTTGGGAATCGAAAAAGAAGGCGGTTCATTTTTTGCTGTTAAACGATGTCCTATTCAAAAGATCTTACTCCCGACCTCTGTTGAAGTTCCTGGGCCCCGAGGAAGCAGATTACGTGCTCAGGGAAATTCATGAAGGATGTTGTGGCAATCACCTAGGAAGTGTGGCCCTTTCAAGGAAAGCTCTTTTGGTCGGGTTCTTCTAGCCTAGTATGCAAAGAGATGCCGCTTCTCTAGTCCGAGCATGTTACAGTTGCCAGAGACATGCTAACTTACAGCAGCAGCCTACCGAGTTGATGAAGGCAGTCATGTCCTCTTGCCCGTTTGATCAGTGGGGAATGGACATTGTTGGGCCATTCCCCGTAAGTGTGGGACAAAGAAATTCTTGTTGGTTGCAGTGTATTATTTTTCTAAGTGGGTGGAAGCTGAAGCCTTAGCCCGGATCACTGAAGGAGAGGTTCTCAAATTTTTATGGAAAAATATAGTATGCCGCTTCGGGATCCCTCGAAGAATTATATCGGACAATGGTCGACAGTTCAGCGGTGCTAAACTAAAAGAATGGTGCTAGTGATTAAAAATTGAGCAAGTGTTTACGTCAGTAGCATATCCGCAAAGCAATGGGTAGGTTGGAGTCACTAATAGATCTATAGTACATTCTTTGAAAACTCGATTAGAAACTATCTAGAGTCAATGGGCGGAAGAGCTCCCAAGCGTATTATGGGCCTATAGAACAACCCCGAGGACCACCACAGGAGAAACACCTTACAGCATGGTGTACGGAACTGAGGCATTATTGTCAGCAGAGATTGGACAAGATAGTGTAAGAGTTTGTTCCTATCCCGAGGAAAATAACATATTGTGAAAGATGGACTTGGATCATGTGGCTGAAAGAAGAGAGCAAGCAGCGGTTAGGATAATAGCCTACCAGCAAAGAATAGCCAGAGTCTATAACAAAAAGGTGCAGCCAAGACACATTGTTGTGGGAGACTTAGTAATGAAGAGAATCTAGTACCAAGGCGAAAGAGGAAAATTGGATCCTAAATACGAAGGACCCTTTAAGGTAGCGGAAAAAGCAGGAGTATCTTATTATTATCTAGTCGACTCCAAAGGAAGAAGAGGAAAAAGGCCATGGAATATTCGTTATCTAAGAAAATATTACTCTTAAATTGTTATGATTACTCTTTGTACTTCGGAAATTTATCAAGGGAAGATGCTTTTTGACAAGAAAGATATCACATAAGCCCGATCTACTCGGCACCTTACTATCAACTCCGGTTGGTATCTAATACTTGGATAGAGATCCTATCTAAAGCATAAGCCCGATCTACTCGGCACCCGACTATCTACTCGGGCTAATATCTAACACTTGGATAGAGATCCGATCTAAAGCATAACCCCGATCTACTCGGCACCCGACTATCTACTCGGGCTAATATTTAACGCTTGGATAAAAATCTTATCGAAAGAACCCGATTCCATCAAAAGCACGTGGAAAATAAAAAGTATATGAGAGGCAAAAGGAAATCTTTTTCATAAAGGGTATTTACAAATAAAGTACATCACTTTTTTGCCCCGGAAGGCTCCGCCTCACCATCGTCGGGCAGAGCTTCTAGGGACTTTAAAACATCAAGAAAAGAAAAAGGGTGCTCGGCCTCCGAGTATCCGTTGTCCCTAATCTTGCCAAGCACCCATCAAAACCATGCTGGAAAAAAGATAAGGCCCGAGTAGCACAGAGCCTGTCAAATTCATCCGACTTCAAAAAATCCGCTTTCCTTTTCTCCCAAGATGCTTCAGCCTCCTCCTGTGCTCTCTTTATTTTTTCTTCGGCCTCTTCTCCGGCCTTCTTCATCTCCTCCTGAAGACGTATGACAGAAGCCTCTGAAGAAGTCAGTTTTTGCTCGAGGGATTTCTTCTCGGCATCAAAAGCCCCCCGAACATCTTCGATCTCCTTCATTAGCTTGTCATGCTTCGCCATCACGTCATTCAGGGAGCGCTTGGAAGAATTGGCCACCTCTCGGGCCTTTGTCACCCGTCGGGAAAGTTCGCCCCCCCAAATTAGCGCCTGAAAAATGATTAAACAAATAAGCATAAATATCAAAGGAGAAGCAAGAAAAACGCTTATGTACCTGTAAGAAGTTCGAAGTCAAAGCCTCCGTAACTTTCTTATCGGATGCCGAGTTGACCACAGGAGCATCTAGCGGGGGGATAAAGTGATGAAAAAAGGCCACGATAGTTGAGGTGACCGGCTGAGCTATGAAAGAAGAGACCTCCACGTCGGGCTGAGAAGCTCCCGCCTCCGTATTGACCTCGGCCGAGGAGGAAGTTTTCTTCTTCTTCGGGTGCTTATCACCACCTGAGGACGACTTCCTCCTTTTTTCTTTTGTGGGTTCAGCAGGTGGAGGATTTACAGGCTCCTCGAGAGAAAGGTTCACAGGTTCCTTGGAAGTGGAATTAGCGCGCTCCTCAGTTCGTGGGATGGAACCCCGAGAAGCTTCAGATTCATGCTTCTTGTAAGCTTCCAGCAGGTAGGATTTCATGATTCTTTCGGCTGTATAAAAAGAACAAATGGTTAGAGATATTGAGCTAAGTAAAAAAGGGAGGAATACCGAGAAAGAAATAAAAAAGCTATACCTAAGTCCCCTTCCACCGCTACCCCCTTCCGACTAAAACCAAAGTGGCACAGGAGATCTTCTCGGATTAAATCCCGAGCATTGAAACATTTTGTGCACGCATCCTTAATAAAGGGAATCGGGTTGTATTCCTGAGCAGGTGGAGGAAGAACCCTTTTCGTCGGCTTCTCAGCCCATGACATGTCACAGTACCACGCTATCCCTTCCCGAACATTACGTCGCACAAAAAAACTAGCGACTCATCCAACCCTTATGAGAGGAGGGGTTCCATTTTATGAACCCGTACTCGGGCTTCAAGCGGATAAAAAATTTTTCGACGTCTTGTTGTCGGATTTGGGTCATATTATGAATAAGGTGGAGAGAAAGAGGAGCTTGGTAATACTTCAACAGAATTCCTAGACCTAACAAAGAACTGTATGAGTTTGGAGTTAATTGAGGGGTTCCATTTTATGAACCCGTACTCGGGCTTCAAGCGGATAAAAAATTTTTCGACGTCTTGTTGTCGGATTTGGGTCATATTATGAATAAGGTGGAGAGAAAGAGGAGCTTGGTAATACTTCAACAGAATTCCTAGACCTAACAAAGAACTGTATGAGTTTGGAGTTAATTGGCTAGGACTAACTCTCAGATGGTCGCAGAGGCTTTGGATAAATCGAGGAACGGGGAACCTGAGACCCATCTCTAGTTGATTTATGTAAAAAGTGTGATATCCTTCAGGAGGAAGATGAGCCCGGTCCTCGGGAAGAGGAATCAAAATATCATATTGGCCCGACATACCGGACAAATCCCTTATGAGGGCTTTATCAGACTCCTGCAACAAGGACGCCTTGATCTCGTACCAATGGTGGCCCTCTGCCGACAGGATAGCCTCTTCGGCATATCCTAGCCAGTAGTTTCCTACGAGAAACTTTGTCGAGAATAGTACTAGTACCTACGGTGCCCGACGAAGAGGGGGATCCTAAGGACTGAACAAAATCTACTACTACACGATCATCTATAGAAGACAAAATGCAAGGATTATGGTACTTACAGGAATGATTTGGAGACGGAAAGAAAGAAGGCAGAGGAATCGGGAGGCGATTTCGACAGAGTAACGACAGTTGAGAGAAAATGAAGAAGTGAGGAGGAAAGATGCGGCTATTTATAGGAAGATCAAGCGAATTTCCTCCGTCAGATGTGGGAGCAATCAACGATCAAGATTACCTTGGGAATATCAACGGGCGGGAAAATTTTGGCGCGCAGAATTAAAGTCCCATCAGTCGTATTAAAAATAAATCGTATAAAAAATAGGCTTTCTTCGGGTAAAATAGAAATGGTCTACGAAATCCGAGAAGAAACGCAACAGTCTTCAACTTCACTACTTCGTTTCGACTAGAAAGGGGAGATACTATTGATATCAATATATAAAGGCTTACTCAGGAAAACGTACTCGGGAAAAGCTCACTAATAAAAGCCTACTCGGGAACATCTACCCGAGGACTCCAAAAGAGAAAAGCTGTTTAAGCCATACCTGCTAATGATTAAATCGGGTAGCGTGTTGTCAGGTTCTTATTCAGTTCTGATGGCCTAGTAACTTGTGCAAACTAAGACTGACAGACCCATACCTAATCATGAGTGGCCAGATGGCGTACACGCAATCGAGGTATCCCCTTCGCCTATAAACACTCGAGATCATCACCAACAAAAGGCATCATCACAATCTTCATCTACCAAAAACAAAAACCACAAGATCATATCGGATTCTTCTCGGGTGGCGAGGATTAACTCTTTGGTCGGGGACCGAGGACGAAATTTGAGTAGCATCAATTGTAAAGGAATCATTAATTCTATTCCAACTAATGGCATGCATGAGGGGTATCTTGATGATGGAATTACCATTTACACTCCTACAAATTGTAGCCAACCAGAATGTAGAAGAACGAAGCGGATGCCTTCTCAAATTGAACAACGTGCGACGACATGTGGAGATGTCATCGGCATGTCCATAATAGACTATGATGTAAAGAACCAATTGAATAATTGGTTTAAGTTCAATAGTTATAATACCGGCAAGGCTGCATGCAATAAAACTAACTTTGTCATGCATGTTTTGTTATTTTTCTCATAAAGATATACCGATATCTTACTTTTAAAATCATTTTTCACAATCATAAGCCTTAACGAAGAAAGCAGAACTGGAAGCTCTCCAAAAATAGCTAGAAGATCTATATGAATTAAGTGTCTGATGTTGGGCATTTTGGTTTGTATGAAAAAATACCACTGATTAGAGTTGGAGTACTTGAGGTCTTTCACAGTATGACGTTGGTTGTTGCATCTTAATTTAGATATGCTTTATGAATATCCCAAATTAAGTATTTGATATCCCAAATTTGGTATTTGGTTGGTACATTACGGACTATTTTATGTTAAAGAAATCAGTTTTTGATTGGTTAAGTATTTTACGTACTATTACCGGACAAACTTAAGTATTTGATATTTTAAATTTGGTGTTTGATTGGTTAAATGGCGTACTATTTTATATTAAAGAAATCAGTTTTTTTATCCAAACGCCAAGCATGACTACATTTACTATTACTCCAATTCCATGTGTAATATCCGTGACTACTACGGTAGTATACGGGCTACAGGTATTAAATAAACTTGATTTTTAAAGAATAGGAGATATATTAATCGATCAATATTTTTATGGTTTTTCTTTTTGAGAACTTTCATATATATATATATATATGTATATATATCATCGAGAATAATATTCTTAATTATGGCTTGAAAGGATAGGTAACCTTTTCGGCTAATATAAATTCCCTATTAAATTCATTTAATCACTTACCTAAATCTCTACTCAAGAGAATATTCTTAAAATAATTCACTTAATTTATTTGCAATAATCATTGTGTTGTCAGAAACCATGGATTTAATATCGGATTATTGAAAGTAGCAGGCGTTAATCGTTGCTTTAAAACTATATCCTTCAGAAAGCTGAAACTACATGATTTCTATTCTCAAATGTCCTGAAGGACAAAAGACTCTAAAGAAATGCTTTTAACGATCAATGTATAAGAAAATAACTCAAAACAGAATATTTATTTTTACGCTCTGATGGTGATTTCTGTTCTGTCTTCTTAGCAAAAGAGGCATTCTTGAATAAGGCTTTCATTCCTTTGCAGGATTTCATGTGTGCATGTAACTTCTCTGGCTTGAATGGCTTACCACATTGCCTGTCATCACAACAGAGATTCATAATTCAACACGCGGTGTTGCCTTCTTTATGTGTATAAAAAGCAAAGAGCTCTCTAGCTTACGAGCACTTTGGATCGTATATTGGCTTGTAAGCAGCAGCAGAAGCCGGGATCTTCTTGGCCTCCGTGGAATCCTTCATTCCATCGTTCCTGCTGTCCCTGGACATTACATTCTGTAAGATTTTTGTGTGGTCGTACAAAAATGTCATGTGTTTTGTGTCATATTTTGGATAAGTTACCTGCCACCCCATTGTTGCTGATGCCACGGGGTGTTATCGATCCTATGAGGTGCCCCAATCTTACGGTTCCCTATGCGTGTTTCTGCTGAATGGATGATTCTCTGATCTGTGGAACAGATGTTAAAGAAAGGTCCGTGGTTCTTACTGATTGTCACCGTCGCTGAATCGTCTGTATTTATTGCATGACATGACAACATGTTTCGGAACATATTCCTAGATGAGCCGCATGACGAACAGCTCTTGCTTTTGCTGAAATTATGCTGAACTGATGCAGCATTGGATGCGGCAGCTTGTTTGGTGATCTTCTCATCAATCTTAACTTTGTCATTCCTCTTGTTAGGACTATTGACTTTCCCTTTGCTAGACGGTTCTTCATCAGGGATTTCTTGTTTGATTCCATCTGTATCATTAATGATGCTCTTGTGTGTTTCAAGATTGAGGGAATCATCTATCAAACTGGATGTTTCTGAGCCAAAAACTGGGTACTCTTCAACGTCGGAGGACGGTTTCGTCAAAATGTGCCTAGAGATTAGATTTTGATCTCGATATTCAGATATGGCCTTTTGACCTTCATCAAGATACAATTGTTCTTTTCCAAAGGGATCTTTTGAAATACCTGTTATCAGAGGAAAAAGGTCATTAGATATTTCATATTGAACTCATACAATTAGTGGATAGTCCGACTATTATACATTTATGCTACATGAGCAAATTTTTTTTTTTTCCCATTATAGCATAGCCTCAGGTCAAACGAGTCCTAAAGGATTAAAGACACTGAAGAAATGTTTCTGACGAGTAATCTGTAAGAAAGTAACCCGAAACCGAATATTCAGTTCGATGCTCTGCGGATGATTTCTGTTCTCTCTTCTTACTGACTGAGGCACTCCTGGATAAGGCTTTCATTCCTTTGCAGAATTTCATATGTGCATGTAATTTCTCTGGCTTGAATGGCTTACCACATTGCCTGTCATCACAACATTATGAATCACGAGGCTATTTAATTTGTGGTATTGCGTTTTTTCATATATGGAAAGAAAAACAATAGCTCGCTAGCTTACGAGCAATTTGGACCGTTTATTGGCTTGTAAGCACCGGCAGAAGCCCGGGTCTGGACTTTGGATTCTTCCTTGTCCTCCATGGCATCCTTCATTCCGCCGTTCCTGTTGTCCCCAGGCATTAAAAAAAGAGAATGGTTGTTACATAAGGTAGAATTTGTGTATCAGAACAATCATGTCATGTGATTCTGTCATTTTGGAGATAAGTCACCTGCTACTCCATTGTCGATCCATCCAAGGAATGGTATAGATCCTATGAGGCACCCCGATCGTACGGTCCCCTTTGAGTGTTTCTGCTGAATGGACGGTTTTCTGATCCGTTGAACAGAGGCTAGAGAAAGGTATGTGGTTCTTACTGATTGTCACCGTCGCTGAATCGTCTGTATTGATAGCACCACACGACATCATGTTCCGAAACACATTGCTAGATGTGGCGTATGATGAACAGCTCTTGCTTTTGCTGAACTTATGCGGCACTGATGCAGCATTTGATGAAGCAGCATGTTTGGTGATCTTCTCATCAATCTCAACTTTGTTGTTCCTCTTCTTTGGATTATCTATTTTCCCATCGTAGGACGTTTTTTTGTCTAGCTTTTCGTGTTTGATTCCATCTCTATCATTAATGTCGTTCTTCTGTGTTTCAAGAGTGAGGGAATTATCTGTCAAAGTGGATGCTTCTGAGCCAAAAACTGGGTATTCTTCTTCTATCTGGGGCGACGATTTCATCGAGATGTGTCTAGGTATGAGACTTTGATCTTGATATTCAGGTGTGGCCTTTTGACCTTCATCTAGACACGGTTGTTTTTTTCCTATAGAAACACCTGTTCATCAAAACAAAGGTTAAAAAACCTCTGCTACACATAGGTCCCTATATTTTTCCATATAGCACACTTGTGGATCATCCAAAGATTATACTACATGAGCTGTTTTTTACCCATCGTAACTTAGCCTCAAAAGTCTTATCCTGATCAATACGAAGATCGTTTGAGTAATCTTTTATCGGTGCCGATAACCAATTTGATCATACAAATGTGATTTTTTACCAGTTGTATTTTTGGTGGATGCAATCTCTGATCCTTTGAGAACATATTCATTATCTGATATAGGAGTTACTAAGTCATCATCCTGTATATCTTGCCACACGTAGCCTGTTCGATACCTCCTGCGAACGAAAAAACGACGAAGGATATATGAGGTAGAGACTCAAGTTGTTAAAGCAAGTAGAGATAGTAGTCCTCGATCAAGACTGAAAAAACACACCTCTTGAATGACCAAGAATACGATTCGGGCAAGTCGTCACCTCGCAATTCTCTCAACCATCTTTTTATGTCTAGTTCATACAATTATATGCGTCAACACGTGCTTGATTTCCTGCATAGCAACATGACGATTTCGTCCTTCAAAATGCACTAACCTCGCAATCTCACGCCATTTCGGCAGAGATGACTGACTCGAATGAGATGAGGGTGTTCGACTCCGCCCTTTCGACTAAGGAAGTACACAATGTGTAGTCTCCTCACTTCTGCTCCACTCTTCGCCTCCATCGATCTTCTGTAAACAAACTTTGAACTATACTTATTGCGAATAACCGAATCTCACGTGAGCTCGTGGCACGTTGAATGCTATGTCACAAGCTACCAAACACAGTATATGGTAAAAACGGATGAAAATGAGAACAAAGGGATCAATCCAAGAAACAAATTTCTTTGTTCTATGCTGCCGGCTTGCATATCCAAATTCAATGCCGCCCTCAACATATACATATATATATATATATTAATTCATATATGCTAATATATATAAATATGTATATACTTTTATATGATTCTAAAAATATATTTTTTATTTTAGGAAGAAAAACACATTAAAAGTAGACAGTAGGTGATAGGTCAAGCTATAAAAAGGGAGAGCTTGGTCTCCCGCAGGAAGCTGTATTTTATCTGATTTCCCGCGATACTCTGAAATATTGTGTGAAAGTGTAAGTAAGTTACCATGCTTAAAAGCAAACTCTATTGAGTATAATAATTTCTCAAATTTTTTAATTCTTGAAATATAAAGTTTTGATTCTGAAACAATTTAAACCGCTAAAATATGTTTATATTCCGATGAATGCATTCGATGAATACAATGCATGCGGATAGCCTAATTTTTTTTTTTTTTTTTTTTATATTCATGCTGATAACCAATTTTCCTATACAAAATTTTTAAGGAGATATTTAATTTAAAGTGAAATACGAATGCAACAAAAATATTAAAGTAATACATAAGTATATGTAAGGTTTTTAAAAAAGTTTCGTAATTAGACTAAGGTTGTGATCGACTGAATTAGTTTTGAATTTTGGACGATTTCGAAGTCTGTTCCCATCAAGTTACGCACTTGTGTTAGTAAGCGTGGTAGCCTTTAAATCCATAAGCGTTGTTTTAAATCTAATGTTTAAAATCTTCGTCAAATTGAATCCTCATCGTTGTTAGCAATAACTATCTTGTTATATATGATTTTAAAAAAAATTAGAACTGACAGAGCTATTATTAGCTATAGTTTTTGTTAAAACGACAACTAGCAAATATTTATTCTGCACTTATTTCTTTTAAAAAATAAATTACACACTTACTTATTAATCATCAATCCAGTAAAATGTCTTGTTTAAATTGAAATTTTGTTTTTAGAGGAAAAATTTATCAGCAATATATGTGCATGGCTGCTCGTATAAGTAATATGCTGACCTCCTCAACATGCGTTGATACTTTTCAAAGGCCTTGTCTTCCATAGATACCTCCACTGAAGAAACACTGAAAATATACATGCACTCGAACTAATCAAGAATTATAACTACACCATATTCATATACATATACATATACATATACATATATAGATATAGGAGCGTAGCCAGAATTTCGGATAGCTTCGGGGTGAGGAACTATATTTTTAACTCATATAGGGAAAAATGAAGATTTTGAAAAAAAAATTAAAGAACACATATAGTGTGAATATTTTCTGAGAGGTTATATGCTAAAATAATTCAAGCCAACCACTTTCTAAAATCGCAATATTATATATATAACACAAAAGGTGTAGGATTCTTACATTTGTGTAAACTGGCTTTTTAAAACAGAGGAGAAAGATCATAACTGCTATATATGAAAACTGTAAATGCATGCATATTTATATATATATTGATTAGAGTTCTTCAAACTAAAGTAACCTTGATACTATATTGATAGTTGACACAAATATAAAAGATATATGATGGAATACAATATTCGAATTAATGTTTGTACGTAATATAGTTAAACCATGAGCATGGTTAAAAGGATTCCAAATAATCACTTAAATCGTAATCTTTTGAGGCAAAAATAAAGTTACCACAACTGATCTAAATGATCGGTTTTTGTTAACTTCGAGAAATCCCCTCTTTTAATTAAGTTAAGTACCTAATATAATTTTCCGATGTATTCCTTGAACTTTACTTTAAGTTTCGACGTGTTGCATGAATAAAACCATTAGATAAGTACAGAAACTATATTTAAGTCGATGCTTAGTTACGTACGCACATATATATAAATCTATTTTTGTATGTTATTTAATTTTAAACTTTTGGTCGAGGAAATTGTTCGATAAACGACCTAACTGAGAAAGCGACGCTAAAGTGATGGATGTTAAGGCTTTCGAGTCCCTAAGATATTGAGAATCTGATTAGATTTTTCTAAACATTCTCTCATCGAATATGTTTTGCCAGATGCTGAAATTATTACTTCTTTGGATGTCTTGTGAATTTAAAAAAAATTCCCATTTTTTTCTTTGTTATGGATAGATCCATAGGTCGGTCCCGCGTACTACCCATCGGGTTCGATTTGGAAAATCCCAAATCCGAGTCAAACTGTTTTACGCCCGATCTTGGACCCGACGGGTCTGGACCGGTTCCGGGCCCATGGTTTTATTAAAACACGATCTTTTAATTTTTTTTAAATAAAAAATGATTTTTTTAACTGGACATGGGTCTGGTCGGATCCGACCGCTCGACGGTTATAATTTCCAAAAACCGTAACCAACCCATATATACATATAAACTAGGTCCATGGTCATGTCTAGTTATAGACGAATTTTCGCTTCTTTGTATACTAATTTACACATTTTCTGGCTTACACAAGTTTTCCATTTTAGGTGCTTACGGGATGTCGGAAATGATGTCACATCATCGAAAATTTCTCACATTGCTTACACGTCCAATGTTTTCTCTTCCTTCCTTCTACTTTTTAGTTTTCTATATATTTTTATGCGTGTCCTGATTAGATCATAAGGGAAAAGGTAATACAATCGAGAGTTACAATAAGAAGCACTGCACTCCGTTAAAAATGACTATAATTGAGAAATGCCGCAAAGTAGTACGGGACTAAGACCATGAATGATCGATAACAATAAAAAAAAAAAAATAAAAAAAATATTGTTTCTAGATAACAAAAAAAATGAATACGTTGGGTTAATTTTATTATGTTATGTATAATTTTATCATTTTAAGGAAGAATTGGAAAGTTGATCAAGTTGGCCTGATTTGTGATTCTAGTCTTAGTATAATGATACTTCATGTAAGCAACATCGAGATCCGAGCTGGCCTCAGGACACCAGAGTCGGAGCAGGTACCAACACTCCTGAGTAGGTGCCGAAACACCAGAACCCGAGTAGGTTCAACACTCCCGACCAGACTCCAATACTGCTGAAAAGACTCCGAGAGGCTCGAGACCCGAACAGGTATCGAAACCCTCGAGCATCGAGCTAAGTTTAATACCCAAGCCTGAGCTGATTCACCCACTCCATTGGCCCAGCGCGGTAACCATGCATTTTAAGATGATTCATAGATACATAGAAAATTGATCTTACCCCGAGGCGACAATCACATATTGAGAAGTGGCTAACCACACCTGGCATACGATCACTTACATCTTGGGATTGAGCACAAATCTCGCTCAGCCGCATCACACATCAGGAGAATTGCTCACATTAACATTCTAATCTCCTCTACAAAAGCCCACATATGCCTCACTTGACAATCATAAATTTATAAACTCTTAACTTTTATATAAACTCTTACTCTCTTTTCTCCCGATC
The DNA here is from genome assembly GCA_001598015.1 of Dorcoceras hygrometricum. Lineage (NCBI taxonomy): Eukaryota > Viridiplantae > Streptophyta > Magnoliopsida > Lamiales > Gesneriaceae > Dorcoceras > Dorcoceras hygrometricum. The sequence continues at coordinate 106,664 of KV017463.1, forward strand.
ACCCGATCTAACTTAAACATCGAGGGACTTCGGTTGAAACACTTCCGATATGTTCAATAAAATTTATATATAATATATATATTAAAAACTACCAAAGCAAGATATTAAAATGCTTTTTCCCTCCCATTTAGAAATATGTGAGATGCAATATATTTGCACCATATCAGTTAAGAGAGAGAGAGAATCGATCCAAATAAACAATATTTGAGGAGTTCATATGCTTGCAATGCTAAAAAAGACGAAAAAAAAACGTTTTGTTGGATGTAATTTTGGTAGGTAAATTATTAAATCAGTTATATCTGAGAAAATTGCATATACCACCAATGCCAATTTATCAATCTTTGATATCGATTAGAAGTTTCGAGGCCAGAGTTTTAAAAATTAATTTGATAAATATAGTTTGTCTGGCTACAATTTTGGTAGGTAAATTATTAAATCAGTTATATCTGAGAAAATTGCATATACCACCAATGTGTAATCTAGAGTTTGCTAATTTTTTTCTGAAGCGTGTTTTAAACTTTGAGCACACACCACATCCGTATGTGTTTTCAAGAGAATGTAGACTCAAAATTTGATTAATAGTCATAAGATTTTCAAGTTAGAACAAAGTAAATGAATGATATAATTTTCTTTCGAGGACGTAACATGAAAAAAAAACCCAAGACAATATTACGATCGGATACAAAATATTCTATTTAAAAACATACTTGAAATAATGAAGTAGCACAATGCATGCATTTTCACAATATTATTTTAGCAACGAATTGATTAGACTCACGAGTTCATCATAATTTGTATGTTCACAATTTTTTTTCCTCTTGAAAAAATATACAATACTTTTTGAGTCATCTTCTCGACTCTTTGATGTTTAATATTTTACGTAAGATTAAGAAGTTCCCATCACCTAATTAACAAATTATTTTAAGTTGGATTATATTGATTGAGAGGTGAGACCTTACAAATCATCTTTTCGTTTTCAATTGAATAAATATAATAAAGTCTTTAGTTGAATTAGTACGTTTGTTTGTGTGCTGCATTATATGTGGTGAATTCTACCAAATATTAATACGGTTGATAACAATAAAGTAACAGCTTCAAACCTAGTGATTAACAAATATATATTAGTATCTTTGGGCATGCATACATGATATTTATTAATTTGTTTTCTGATTTCTATTATGATCAAGCGCTTACCATCAGGTCAAAATATACATTTGTTAGCCAAGGTGCAACTTTATTTCCTGATAATATGACAGCATAGAGTGTACCTGTTGGATCGATGTAACAGATCAGATCCGAATTTTGATGAACACAAAACTTGCTCTTATGTTAGTGACGATCTACACGAATACGCAGGTCTAAGCTGGAAGCAGATCAGACAAGAGCTGCGAGCTGAAGAAGTGTGTTGTAGCATATCAGATCAGACAAGAGTTGCGAGCTGAAGAAGTGCGCGTAGCAGATCAGATCAGACAAGAGCTGCGAGCAGAAGAAGTGTGTTGTATAAACAAAGAGCGCTCTTCAGCGAAGAATGAAGATCAGCTTAGAAGCGTCGATAAGCTTAAAACGTATCAGCTCAGGGAAGATCAGCTCAGGCAACAAGATCAGCTTAGAACATATCAAGAGAAGATCGCACAAGTTATAACAGAGCAAAAGACATATCAGATTAGGCGAATCAGCTCAGACACAGATCAGCTCAGAGGTCTAAGCTGGGGCAGCACAGACAGATCAGAACAGTTTCGAAACAGCTCAGATCTGAAAGAAATGGAAGAATCTTCAAGATCAGCTCAGAGCTGAACGACTGGAGCAGCACAGACCAGATCACATCAGCATAGCTCAGAGCTATACAGAGAAGAACGAAACAGCTCAAAGTTGTACAAAGAAGAACGAAACAGCTCAGAGCTGAAGAAAGAAGAACGAAACAGCTTAGAGCAGAATAGGGTAGATAAGAACAAGAGCAGCTTAGAGAAGAAGCACAGAAATAGCTCAGAGCAAAACGAAGAATCAAAGAGCAGATCAGTGGATCAGCTTAGAGGAATAACTTAGAAGATCAGGCCAGAGCTGGTCAAGCAAAGTAAGTCAGATTGTACCAGCAAAGAACAGAAAAAGCGAGGACAAAGCTGCACTTTTTCCGAGCTGGAAGAGTTTTTGAACTTCTCCAGAGCTGAAAAAGCCATTGAAAGCCAAAAGAGGAAAGAGCCTTATGTCACTTTTTTTTAATCCTGGGATCAAAGTCGAAGAACTTTTTAGTGCTTTGCCTCTGTCAGATTGACACGTATCATTTATGGTAATCCTCCAACGGACATAATTCATCAAAGTTTACATATACACTGAAGATTCAAATGAAGTAGAGAATATACAATGAAATATATACAGAGCAATATAGACACGAGATACGCAGAGATAACAAAAAAGGGAAGAAAGAAAAGAAAAGAGAGAAGAACACAATTTCAAAGAGAGAGAGCTTAAACAGAAGTGTTCAACTCCTTACAGTCTTTGTGAAGAAGACGACAGCTCAGAGAGCACCTTCCCGAGTGTGTGAGATTGAGTACTAGAGAGAGTGAGCTTACACCGTAAATCTCTCTCACACACACTCACTCACACTTACGAGAGCTGAACGAAATAGATAAGTTGAGTGAGGTCTCGCACAAGACATAAAATCAATGTTTGTAGTATTTGAACAGAGAAGTTAAACATGTTCTTAGTGATGCAGTTCACACAGCTTGGGGAGTGCTAGGAGTTCTCACAATCACGGTTGTTGAGATCGAGTTGTTACAGAGGCTATAATAATCAAAGTCTTCTAGTGAAAATCTTGTGTGAGATTGAGTACTAGAGAGAGTGAGCTTACACCGTAAATCTCTCTCACACACACTCACTCACACTTACGAGAGCTGAACGAAATAGATAAGTTGAGTGAGGTCTCGCACAAGACATAAAATCAATGTTTGTAGTATTTGAACAGAGAAGTTAAACATGTTCTTAGTGATGCAGTTCACACAGCTTGGGGAGTGCTAGGAGTTCTCACAATCACGGTTGTTGAGATCGAGTTGTTACAGAGGCTATAATAATCAAAGTCTTCTAGTGAAAATCTTCCAGCAATGGAAGAAGGGGAGACGTAGGAGATTGGGCTCCAAACTTCCATAACCAAACAGATGAGTTGTTTACAGTTTTCAGCACACACACTTGCATCGCACATTTAAACAGATTTCAATTTTTAGAGATTATATTCAGATGTTTCTGCATGGTTTTTATACCAGATCTGATATACTTCTCGATGCTCATATATTTCAAGAATCGGAACTATTGTAGCTCTCGCAGTTTTTATTTTTCTACGTTCAGATCGCATGCAGCTCTGCGTCGTGCTGATTCTGCTTAGGCGCAATCTGTTTTTGATCCTATAAATTGGTATCAGAGCAGGTAGTTCTAAGCATTTTAAATTGAAAATTTTTAAAGGTTTTAAAAACTTTTCAGCTCTGATAGTTGTATCATATCTGGACTGTTAGTATTCGTGGCTATATCGAGAAGAGCATTTATCAGATTTGAGCTAACATGATAAGTCAGATCAGAAAAGAGCGAGGCGTATTTAATAGAGGAATTCAGATCTCAGTTATTTGGGTTGAAGAATTCAGATCAGAGTATATCATATTTGGGTATTCGGGTTATGACATTTATCGGGTCAAGTATTTCAGTATCTGTTTCAGTATAGAGGCTTTTGTATCAGATCAGATAAGAGGGTATCAGATTTGGATTCAGAGGCTACGTTAACAGATCCGATAAGAAACAGACTCAGTTTTTGTTACAAAATCTATTCAAGTATATCAGTTGTTATTTGTCAGACTTCGGGAACAAAAGTCATCAATTATGGTTTTTCAGATATTCAGTTATTTAAAAAATTTCAGATCTGGCAGAATACGTTTCTACAAAAGAGGGATATATTTGTAAAGGAGACAAGACTTCATATTTGACAATGGTACAGATAAAGAGACAAAAAGGAGGTTTCAGATTTGGAGATATCGATAAATAAAAGAGAGAAGTCAAAGAGAGAAAAGTTCGTAAAAGCTTATATTTATAAGAGAGCAGATTTCGGATCTCAGTGTTGAAACAAGATGTGAGCTTCAGATATTATCAGTTATACATTCCAGAGGAATCAACGATCGAGATTTAATTGCATAAATCCTGTTAGACAATTTGAATTGAAGAGACAAAATCAGAGCTACTTTGAGTATAGTTGCACAGTATGCAGAGTTGGTACTACCGATGTTTACCTACTTTGGTATATAAGTCAACTCAGCTCTGACAAGCGCAGACAACCTTTTTCATAGCATTAATGGAACATTTAATGCGGTGATACGATGAAGATATGCAAATATGGTTTGTTTCTACTGGCTAACATTTTAGAGTGTTGACTATTGATTTCAGCAGAGACGCTTGTGAGCAGTGATCAGCTGATGGTTCGTGGATTCAGTCGCGAGAGAACTATCGATAGATATGATGACGTAAGCGTGACGTATTCCTTACTGCTGGTAATGTTTGCGTTGTATTGATTGCTGCTGATCAGCAGGCGCGCTTATGTAAGAGCGTTGAGAAGCGGCGTCGTTTGAATAAGTGAAAACGCTGCATTTTTGAGCCTTGTGTTTAGAGATCAGCAGTTGGCAGTTTTGCTTACATATATGAAATGGCGTCGTTTGAATTAGTAGATGCGTCGTCGTTTTGCGTGATTTCTCGCGACCAGCAGATAGAATGTTTTGGAGATAGAGCTGTGGTCAGCAGATGATTGTTTTGCTTGCGCGAGAGCTGTTGTCTGCTGGTATTTGCTACGGTGTCGTTTTGTAGTACTTTCACGCGAATGCTTTTGTTTGCTTCTGCTGATTTTGTTGAAGAGTAAGAGTTGGCACCTGCTGATCGTTACCTGCTGGTTTGTCGACTGCTTAGATAATCAGCAGATGTTGGATTTGAGAGATTATAAGTAGAAGTGTCGTTCGACACTTAGAAATATTTTTGAACCAGTCATATCTTATCTCTTCTTCTCCAACCCTCGTCGAACTACTGTTCACCGAGACATTTCTTCCCTAGATTTCCATCGCATCCAGCCTTCGTTTTTGGAGATCTTTGTGGCGCTGAATTCCCCCTGCTTAGCTCTTTCGTTTGCTACCCATTTGAGAAGTTGGATTGCGCTGGAGGTGGAAACGCGTAGCTGCTGGACTTCGAAGCTTTTGAGGAAAGTCTCTGCGTGCGTTCTTCTGCTAGTGTGAGCTTTTGGGTGAGCAATTCTTGTGCTTTGAGCTCAGTTTTTAGTAGTCTAAGTCTGCATAGAAGTGTAGAATTTGGAATAGCTTCTGGCAGTAGGTTTAGCGTGATTATGATTAAGAATTGAGCTAAGATTTTAGCTGTGTTGTAACAGATTTCAGCTTCCAGGAAGTGTCCTGCTGCGTGGTTTGAACCAGGAGGAATCTGTTAGGTAAATTGAAGAGGAAAAGGTACGAATTGAGCAGCTCTTAGCAGTTGAGCGTGAGCATGGCTGTTCTTCGATGTTGCGAATTGCAGTTATGTGGCTTACATGAAATTGAATTGTGGAATTGATTGAGTTATACTTTGTTTCACGTATTATGCATTGTATGCACTGAGCATTGATATTGATTGGCATCATGCATACATATTGAGCCTGAATTGACAGATTTGATTTGATAACCTGATTGGGTGCCACGTTGTGACTGGCCGACTGTTAAGTCGTGCCCGAAAAGTCCAACGCTATCGTCGGAGTGGTGACTACCGGATTCGAGTGTCTACCACCGAGCTGTGATGGGCTGACGGGCCCCGATGATCACGGACCGATGATTTCCACCGGCTGATTGGCTGTGCGTGGTATAGAGGCTTGATTTGAGTTGCCAGTTGATAGACTGGTCTAGCTATCCGATTTCTTGATAGCCCTCATGCATTCATAGCATTGATTATAGCTTGTTGCATGTTTACTGCTTTGATAGCTCTTCGTACTGAGGCTTGACCTCGTATTTCTTTTCCTGCTTTTGTT